>JAJPUD010005136.1:52262-73722 GCA_023553655.1 Myrmecobius fasciatus | reverse complement strand
AACTTGGCCCTAAGTTATTTTTCAAACCTAGTGATGCATTCGTTCCCAGCCTATTGATTATGATCCAGTAGAATTGCACTTTTCTTTGTTCCTCATATGCAGTAGTCCCTCTCTTTTCACTCTGCCTTTGCATGATCATAGCATGTCTGGGGAATCCCTACTGAAAGTCACACACCTCAAAGACAGGCTGCATATGACCCACAATACTCGAGGATGCAGTCTGAACTAGATTAAAATGTATTGGGGAAATATTTAACAAAATAAATTAAAATACAACAAAACACAGATCATATTAATATGTAGTTTTCTAAGTTAATATGTGACCTGCAGATCCTTACATATATGTTATTTCTATTTGAATTTGTCAACATTGTGTTAAAAGATAAATCTTTCTTAATATCTCCAAAAGCTAGTGTGTCTATTTCCCTAACTACCTTGGTGGGGTTTTTTAAAACAATTGTTTTTATATTGTATTTATTCTGCTTATATTTGTTCTGAATTTATATGTATATTTTTATATATAGTGTATGTGCATGTGTATAGATACATATACATGTAAATAGGAATTTACATTTACATGTTTCCTCCTCCTATAAAATATGGGCTTCTTGAGAACAGAGACCATTCATTTTTGTCTCCATGTTGCAGCAACCAGGACAACACCTAATACAGATAACACTCCATAAATGGTGATTGATTGATTGATTGATTGATTCGAATAATTCATGTTCTCAGGTTTATTGAACACTAGGTAATTGAATTTGATTATTTCTGATTATTTTTTGTCTATCTTTTCTACTGATTTATTTCTATATAGACCTACTATCTTTTTCCTCTGGTATCATCAATGGTTTTGATGATCACTACTTTAAAAGAGAATATAAGATCTGAAAGATCTATTCTTCTTTTATTCCTCCTCTTTTTTGCTCTATTTCCCTTAAGACTCAAAACCTTTTGTTCCTCAAAACCGTGAGATCCTAGACAGTTTTGGTTATGAGTTGTCTAGCTCTCTAAAGTACTCCAAAACACTAAGACTATAAATTAATTTACATGATATGGTCATTTTTATTATACTGTTGCAGCCTAACTATGAATAATTAATAGCTCTTCAATTATTGAGATGATTATTTCTTTAGAGAGCATTTTGTAATATTTATAAGTCTTGGATGTATTTTGGTAGATAGATTCACAAATATACTATGCATTAATGGGATTAATGGGATTTCCCCCTCTGTTATTTCCTCTTTGATTTGGTTAGGATAGAATTGGGGGGAGAGGCAGGTAATCTTTGCATCAAACATCTCTGATAAGGTCTGCTAGTACAATTTCCCCAAGTGTACCAATCTATACTTACCTATACATTGTCTCCCCTAATAGAGGGTCAGCTCCTTAAAGGCAGACACTTTCACTCTATCTTTGTAGCTAGGTAGTAAGCTTTCATCACTCTAATAAAGAAAGGCAGTTAAGTGACTCTGTGGATAGTGTTTGACTTAGAGTTAGGAAACTAAGTTTGAGTTCTTCCTTGCTTTCCCCAGCTCTAAAATGGAGATAAGAATAGTGAGACAGCTAGATGGCACAGTGGGTAGCTCACTGGCCCTGGAGGCAGGAGGACCTGAGTTCAAATGTGACCTGACAGTTAACACTTACTAGCTGTGTGACCTAGGCAACCCCAATTGCCACACACACACACACACACACACACACACACACACACACACACAGAATACTTACCTCACTAGGTTGTGCAGATAAAGTAAGTTAACATATATATATGTAAGGTGCTTTGCAAACCCTGTATAAATCCAAATCATAGCAGTAGCAACAAATGATATTGACTGATTGTTGAGCTATATAGTGAACTAATACAAATCTATATGACAAAAGACCACTCTTAAATGAATAAGTGATTAAAAAATAAGAATCAGCAATTCTCAAAAGAAGAAATTAAAGTTACTGACAACTATGAAAAATTTCTTTGAAATCATCAATAATAAGGGAAACGCATTTATGTGCATTTCCCATAAAAACAATGCTGAGGTTCCAACTCATTTTCAGGAAAGAGAAGAAGATGACAAAAAGACATTGCAGGAAAGTAATTAGAATAATATTCTGTTAGCTTAGATGTGGAATTTGCCAGCCATTTTGAAAAGCTGTTTGGAAGTATACTTTTTTGAAGTGATTAAAATGTCTATATCCTTTGATCCAAAAGTTCTCTTGCTAGGCAAATAACCTCAAGGAAGTCAAAAGGAAGAAGAAAAATTGTGATTCATGGACATGCATCATGAGAAATGATGACTATAAAGAATTCAGAGAAGTATGGGAAAACTTGTTTGAACAGACTCAGAGGACACTAAACAGAAAAACAAAATGATGCATAATGAAAAGGGAAAGAACAAACAAATGAAACTGAGCAGTATAGTTGTAATGAACGAGCTTGTCCCTAGAGAAGAGAGAATAGTATTCACTGCCCAACCTTCTCTGCCCAAGTGGAGGACTGTGCAAAATAGGGAATTCTATTCAATAGACTCTGAAACTCAATTGATATGTTGGTATTTTGATTGACATACTTTTTTCCCTGTTTCTTTATATTCTCTGTTACAAGGAATGGCATGTGTTTTGAGGGGGGGTTTGAGGGAGAAAGATATAGTTAGAAAGGAAGGTGATATAAAAACAGAATATCAGAAAATAATTTTTAGAGAAATGATAATGATTTTGTGCATTTGTTTCATATATTTCTCTCTATGGAAGGGACTGTCTTAATTTATTTCCCAATTTTCTGAGTTTCCTAACCACCATATTGTCAGCAAATAGGAATAATTTTGCCTCCTCATTTCTCAGTGTTTATACCTTTCTCTTGTCTTCTGGTTATTGCTAGCATTTCTAGCACTGTGTCATAACCATGAAGGGAGAAATAAATGTCTTTGCTTTCAGCCTCCATTTTGGAGAAAACTTCTAGCATTTCTTCATTGCGAATAATGTTAACTATGGTTTTTATCATTAAAAAAATCATCCTTCTAGGAAAAGAAAGAACACCACAAAAGACTTTCTCATAAGAGAGATGTGTGTCTGCAGTAAGAAATAAAGGTTTCATTGGGGGAAATTTGCACACTAGACATTACCCTTTCTGAGAAAGAGTTGTATCTCTTAAATAGTATCTCTTCCCCCAAGAGAATGGATGTATGATTTCCTACAGACAGCTAGCATCTAGTGTAGTATGGAAAGGAGATAGAGAATCTGGGATAAAATATGACCTTGGAAATGCAGAATGATCAGGTGGAATTTAAGGTGTGGAAAAAAGGGTCTTGTGATTTTTCACACATATTGACTCAACATGTAACACTGGCATTGCTTCCCTTATGAAATGATACTTCTGACATTTATTGAGAACTGTATACTTAATTTTGTAGAAAAGAGAGATTCTCTATCTATCCAATGAGTAGTATGTAGGCAGAAACTCTTAATCTGGGGACTACACAGATAGATTTCAGGGATTCCATGAACTTGAATAGGAAAAAACTGACATGTTTAATGTAATTGATTTCCTTTGTAATCCTGTTTTTTTTTTGTTTTATACAATTAAAAAAATTGTTCTGAGAATGAGCTTATTAGCTTCATCAGACTGTCAAGGGGTGTCTATAACATAAAAAGTTAAGATTCTCCTGCTGTAAGCCATTTTTTCTATTTAGCTGAACTTATTTTATGACAGAATGGTGAGCAGACATTGGACATCATTTCAGTGATGTTTATGTATCACCATTCTAATGTGCACTCCCTATTCTATTCCATTCGGAATTAAATAAAGCATAGTAGGATTAACTATGATAAACAAATACTAAGGACTACATATCCGTGTCACTGCCTTTAACTTAATTCTTAGTGAGAAATTAAGGTAATAGCCATTACATTGACTAATTCAATATTTTTTTTGCCAAATGTGGTTTTTGGTTATGTACTATAGAAAAGCTTTCATTTAAATGGGATATTAAATGAAAATTTGCAAATAGAAATATATAAACACTATTAAGAATACATTTAGTGCTTAATAATGTGAAAAAAAAAAACAAACTAGTAACCAAAAATAGATCTACTTGAGGAAACTTACATAGAATTAGATGCTGACTTTTAGATTAGACTTGGTGATTCACCAAGTTCCCTGCTCCAACGCACTCAATTCTAAATTAATGAGCCCTTTAGAATTTTAATGAAGTGATAAGTTAATTTTAACCCTTTCTACAAGACTCATTTTCTCATTATTAGATTTTCTTTACTTATTTGCATAAACTGTCATTCAGGGCTACTAAGTTGACCAGTCACTTGCCTGATATTATTTCATAATAGCATAATGATAACTCACCACAATGTAGCACAGCCCACTGGGTAATTCCTGGAGATGTCAATTTCGCCTCTTTCAGACATCAGTGGTTGGCAAAAAGTAGCTTGTCTAGGAAGCTGTAGTACCCAGACCAATCAAGAAATGGCTTGTGGGTCGGCTTAGGGCTTCTCCCCTTCATCACAAAGGCTGCAACATGTTCCACCTTCACTCTGCACAGCCTGCATCCAGATGGCCGAAGGACCCGCTTCACTTCCTTGACGGGCTAAGGGATGAGGTAGGAAGCTGTGGAACAGAAGCTGTTGGGCCTGGCCCTCTTATCAACCCTATAGACACAAAAGGCACATGTGGCCCACGGCTTCTCTCTTCCCTTTTTCTGGCAGCCAGTCATCTGAGAACCCCCAGGTCCCTGGATTGGGAAAAGAGGCAAATTGTGGGTAAGGAAGAATAGTTACTGTCAACATCACCAATGGCACTTTAAGTCACTTTACTATCACATTTAATCCTCATACCAACTCCGAGTGCTATTATTTTCCCTATTTTACAATTGAGGGCATTGAATTAGAGATTAAAAGACTTGCAGAGTTTGGAGCAGCTTGATGGTAGAGTGAATAGCACTGGCTACGGAGTTAGAAAGACCTGAGTTCAAATATGGCCTCAGGTACTTAACACTTCCTAACTGTATGACCCTGAACAATTCATTTAATCCCAGCGGCCTCCACAAACCAACAAACAAAAACACTTGCAAGGGTCACAGAGTAAGTATCTGAGACTGGATTTAATTCAGGTCTTTTTTGAATGGGATTTGAACTCTACATGTTATGCTCTATATACTGCACTACCTAATTGCCTCTAGGTTATAAAGATTACATAGACTTATTTTGCTTTAAAGACCTCATTTAAGATTTTTCATTCTAAATTTTGGTCACCTAAGATTATCTCTCATATTTATAATTTAGTTCAATGTAATAATGTTTACAATCAGGGGTAACGATCCTGATCTCAGAAAAAACAAAAGCAAAAATGAGCTAATTAAAAGATAAGGAAGGAAACTACATCTTACTAAAGGGCATCATAGATAATGAAGTAATATCAATATTAAACATGTATATATGGTATAGCATCCAAGTTCCTAGAGGCAAAGTTAAGAAAGCTGCAAGAAGAATTAGACAGCAAAATTATGCTAGTGGGTGATCTCAACCTATGTAATAGTGGTTTATCTAACATCTTAGAATCATGGGGTGTAGATTTGGAAGGAAATGAAAAGACCATCTAGGCGGGGGATTCTTAACTGCTTGGCATATAGTAGGTGTTTAATAAATGCTTGTTGACTTTTGTATTGTGAAGCCCTTCTCAGAATTGTGTTTTTAAATTAATAAAGCAAAATACATAGGATTACAAAAGAAACCAATTACAATGAAATACAGTTATCAGAATTTTTTAAATTCAAGTTAATGGTTAAAACCCAATAAATGTACAGGGAAGAGACAGACCCAGAGAAATCACATAGGCAGGAAACCAGAGACAAGGGTCACATTGATACCTGGGTCTCCAAATTCTGTGTTCCTAATGCTTTCAAGAGCTGATCTTGGAACTAAGTGGCAAGACTAGGTGGAGGTCTCCCTCTTTTAAAATGGAGAAGCTCTCTCTTCATAGAACACAGTAAGGCAGGTAGAATTTTTTAAATTGGAAATTACAAGCCGAAATTTGTAGTTATGCTTACCATTTGAGACAGTGATACTACCACTAAGTCTAGACTCCAAAGAGATCAAAGAATGAGGAAAAGGATATATATGTGCAAAAATATTTATTGGAGCTCTTTTTTATGATGGCAAAGTAATTGAAGGGGAAAGCTCATCAATTGGGGAATGGTTGAACAAATTAAATAAATGTGATGGAATGCTACTGTCTTGTAAGAAATGATAGAAGAGATGGTTTTAGAAAACCTTGGGAAGACTTTTATAAACTTGATGCAGTAAAGTCAACAGAACCAAAACATTTCGTACAGCAACATCAATATTGAAAAAATGATCAGCTTCAAATGAGCTCAAAAATCTGATCAATGGAGTAACTAATCACAGTTCCAAAGAATTCATGATGAAACATACTGCCCACTTCCAGATAGAGAGCAAATGGACTTGGGTGCAGATTAAAGCATATTTTCTTTTTTTTTAGTATGTTTTTCTTTCTTTTTTGCTAGCTAATGCAGAAATTTGTTTTACATGGCATATTTACAGCAAGTTTTCTTTTTCTTGCCTTCTCAATGGGTGGGGAAGGGAGAAAAAAGGAAAGAATTCAAAACTGAAAATATAATAAAATTGAATTTTAAAAATAAGCTACAGGCTGATTTGATTTGCCTAAAGCTTGTAGTTGATTACATTTAATGAATGTGGGGAAGAATCTCACTACTTAATGTGACTCCTCCCTCCCTTTGTTCAGTTTCTGTGGCTACTAGAAGGTACTGTGGTATCACAAAAGCAGTACTTTATGGCTAGCTATATACCCTGCTCTATTTCTAAAATAGTTTTGCAGCTTTTGCAATTTATATGATCATTAACGTCACAGGAAAGAAAAAAGCAGGCAGAAGGATGGACGTTGTGAGAATTTGTTTTCTGCAGTAATAATAGCTCAAACATCTAGGTAGTACTTGGAGACTTACAGGACTTCCAAAACACTTGCAGCTTCTACAGTTTACATGATCATTAACGTCACTAGAAAGAATAAAGCAGACAGAAGGATGGACATTGGGAGAATTTGTTTTCTGCAAATAGCTAGGTAGTACTTGGAGATTTATAGACAGCAATGTGCCAGTGATATTTCAAACCAGCTCTTCTCCTCCCCATCCCCCCCAAAAAAATAAAAAGGCATGGCACTTTTAAGTTTAATCTGCATGTTAACATTTTCTCCACAATTTTCTTCAATTCTAGACAATCATTAGCAATTAATCAAACCCTGATTTGTAACTTCTGACAATTTTAGAGGTGTAAATGCTTCTAAAAATTCAACAATCTGGCTCAGGTTTGAATTGACTGCAGCATATCCTTGCTTTTGACTCAGTTTTCTGTTAATAATCCTATGAAGTAAGTATCACAGGACTTATTATTTCCATTTTAGAGAGGAAGAGACAGATGTGTAAGTAAGTATTCAAGACAGGATTTGAATGCAGCTTCCTTGCCCCAACTCCAGTGTTTTTGCCACTGCATTCCATGTATTTAAAAAATTTCTTTGGAATTAACTCTCTTCTTAGATTTATAACTAATAAACTCTGTTATGAGCAAAATTAGTGTTCAGGACTAACCCAAGTAATAATCCATACACAGTGGGAAATAGAAATTATTAATTTTCTGTATTAGTTTGCTTCAGAGTAAACAGACACTTTGAAGTCTCATCATCAAACTTATTTTATGAAGTAGAAGCAGAAGGCTTAGACTTCTAACATTGACTTCCCAGCCTTCTAACCTTCCCAGCAGGGATAATTGACTGAAAAGATTCCAGTTCCCAGTTTCCTTCTCTGAAAACTAAAGGGTTGGGTTTAAATGATCGATCGCCAAGGTCCCTTTGAACCTGTGCTTGTTATCCCACTGTCATATAAACAGCATGAGGTAGTTTTTTGTCTTGTCAAAATTATTTGAAATGATTTTAAAGGAATAGTTTGTGACCAAAACACTGTAATTTAAATGAATCAGGTAAAGTATTTGTTTCTACTGCCCTCTCGCTAATTTAATCTAATTTTTATAAAATCACATGTCACGTGGATCTGCTTACATTGTTAATATGCTTTAGCATAAAGACTATAAAATTATTGACTCTTCTGATTCACTTAAAAGGTGGCCGTAGGAGAAAGTGATTTGAGTATTACTTGTCCAATAATGATTTGCCCTTAGGAGTTCATAAATAGAAGTATAACAGACAAAATGATTCTACTGTTATCGAGTCTAGTTTTTACAGCTACCAAACAATGCTGCTAGCCCAATCACATTGTGTAAATAGTTGTAGAGGCAAAGAATTCTGTAAGGTAGAAGGTGATTTAAGAGGAGTTTATAACCTTAAAAAAAAGATTATATTTGGTGGATTGTTTAAATCTCACTCCTGGGCCTTCACAGCTTTTATTTAGTCCAGTTTTCTTCCCTGTAGGATGGAATATTGAACTCACAGGGCACAGATGCTTCATGGTAAATTGTGTTTTATTTTTCATCATTATTTTTAAACTATTCTAAAGTGCAACAGAGATTTAGCACATAATGCAGAACTAATGTTAAGTAAATATTACAGCCCTACACTATCTGTTGGATGGCCACTTGTCAGGGCTGTTGTACAAGTCAGCTTGTCCCTGAGGTCCCTTCCAACTCAGCAAGCCTAGGAAATTAATTATATCTCAAAAGCTTTAAGAGTTCTATCACTCAATCTATTAAATAATAATAGCCGGTGATGTAGATACCATGGTGGAATAGAGAGAATGTTGACCTTGGAGGCAGAAAAATCAAGACTTAAGTCCTGATTCAGTCACTTACTTAGTGATAAGACCTTGGCTAAATAGTCTCTAAAGTCTTGTTTCTTCATCTTTCAACTAGGTGATACATTACTTGAACAGCTGTAAGAATCCAATGATAATAATTTATCAAAAGTGCCTCCTCAATCTTGTAGAGCTATATAAATGTGAGGTATTATACTATTTAAGTGGATTTATATAACCCCAGAAATCAATATTTATCAACAACTGTAAAAAATTATGAAGATAGGTTATTTCTAGTTTTTTGAAGAGTATATAAATATATATATATACATACATATACATATATATGGAATCTTTCAGTCAGCATAATTTTAAAGGAATTCACAAAAAGGGCTTTCAAGGAATTATCTTTTATCATACTCAGTTGTGTTTCTTTGTCACTCTGGGTCTTAAAGTCATAATATTCAGTGATCATTTGATAAGCATTGATAAGCAAGTATTTATTAAGCCAACCTACAATGCATCAGGATCTAAAGTTATAAATGCAAAGAATAAAACAAGCCCTATTCTCAAGGAACTTATATACCAGTACTTCAAGTGAGTGCCACATAGTAGGTATTTCTTAAATGTTTATTAACTGATTGACTAACATGTATGCATATGTGTGTGATTATAAATATGCTATTTTCTTAAAAAATGAGTATTTTAGCATTCAGTTACGTAGCCATTTTTCATACTTCAAAAATAAGTTGGTCTATTTACATTAAAAGGAAAATAAGTGTGCAAACAGCCAGATATCTTGCTATCCTTAAAAGCAGTATGTGTGTCTCTCAAATATAAGCACAGTTATTCAAAATCTTCACTTTATGCCATTTTCCCTGTCTCCTTGCCTATCAAAGAGACCAATTTGATTAATTTATTCTTTCACAGTCATACTAACTGTGCAAATGCCAATGTGGATCTCTATTATCCTCATAAATCTTGTTAAGAAAATTGAGTCTACTATTGTTCTGAATTGTTCATCTTCATTATTAAGAACTGCATTGATTTCTGTCATTAGTACCATCACTATCCCCCAAGTAGTACAGATGGCATTGACTGGATACTGTAACCCAATATTGCCCATTTAGGATGGTCTGAATGGTTCTTATCAATTCTCCTATCAGCTATAGCCAATCCTTAATTAAGCCACCAATTTACATAAAATTGTTTTTGTTACAATATAAAATAAGAAATAATTTTTCTTTGACTAGATTTTTCCGCTATGACATAGGATGACTGAAATACTATACTATGTTTTTGTTGTTGCTAAGTCCAGTCATCTCATATACTCACAGATTTAGAGCACTCAGAGGAACTTAAGAACTCATTGAAGTCCAGCATCCTCATTTCAGGATCAGAAAATGGAGCTTAGTGAAGCGATTGATTGATTGGTTTATTTAAATAAATACAAATTTTTATATACATTTAAATAAATCAAACCAAGACACAAACCCAGGGCTTCTGCCTTCATGTCCAAAGCTTATTTCATCCTACCACTGTGTCGAATAACTTCTTGTGTTCTTTATCCAAAAACTCCTTGAACCCAAAAACTTTGTCTCAAACTTATTTAATAGATTTAGCAGCAATTATGCTGATCTCCTGCTGATAAGTTCTCCATAAGTGCTGGTTGATTAAATAAAAGTTACTTGCCCAGGAACACACAACCCATATTATCAGAGGCAGGTCTTGAATCCAGATCTTTCTAATGGCAGCACTGTTATCTCTCACAATCTGATTTTATTACATTGAAAATCTCTGTAGAGCGAAAATGTTTCCAACCCAGTTGATGACCAATTTTTCACAAATTATGCAACATTCAATTTAATAAAGCTTTGTTACAGCATAGTACGTCAAAATCCCCCTTAAAAGGGTACCTTATGGTTTGGATCTCTGTTTCCACATATCTAGATTTCTTTGTATTTGTGTCTATTCTTTAATTTTTTGATTGCCCAGTTCTTTACAATGACTTTGCTATTTCATGCTTTAACATTTGCCATGACGGTATAGATTGAGGTTTACTAGACTGGCCATATAAGTGTTGTGTTTCTTCTGAGACACCATGGTGGCTGCTTGGAAAAATGGCCTCAGATCCTGTGGTACCTAAATACAGTTGCAGGGACTAATGGATTAATAAGTTTTTTCAAATGTGCATAAGTGAATCAGAATATTCATTATATGCTAAATTCCACTGTGCCTTTTCTATAAAAATGTAAATGTTAAAATAGCCCAATAAGCATAATCATTAATCATTAACTTTTCTATGAATGTTTAAAGAAGGGTTTAATTTAAAACAAAATTTAAACAAAAATTTATATGCTGGATATAAATGGTTTTGCTAGTCCCTATACTCTTCAGCTGTTATTCATTACTGACAAAGAATCTCTACTACTGCAAGAAATCTCAAAGGTTAACTTTATTCCTTACTCCCACTCACTATGTAACTATTGGTTATTCTCTTTGCATGAGAGAATCATTTTGCGTTCCATGAAGCTTTCTTCCAGATGGAAGGGAGATTATGATCACTATGTATGTGCTTTATGTCATACATGAACCTCCCCATTGGTCTTTCACCAATCAAGGAAAGATTTCCTCGACAACCTTCCTTTCTGATTGTAACTCTCTCTTCCAACTAGTAACTAAAATATAAGAGAATTTATTGACAATTGATGATGTGATCTATATCCAGAACTTTAGAAACTGGTTTCCTTTAAAAGAAGGGCACACCTTCTAGAATCTAGCATTTAAAGAAATTCCAAAGAATCATAGTATTTTTTTTTTTTTTTTTTGCTTTTGCTGAGGCAATTGGGGTTAAATGACTTGCCCAGTGAGAAAATCTTAAGTGTCTGAGATCAGATTTGAACTCAGGTCCTCCTGACTTTAGGGCTGGTGCTCTATCTACTGCGCCACCTAGCTGCCTCAAATCATAGTATTTTAAAGCTGGAATGGGGCTTAGAGATCCTCTAGATATGTAGAAACTGAGGCACAAAGAATTTAGCCAGCCCAGATTTACATAGATAATGGTAGAGCCAATACTAAGTCTCAGATCTCTTGTCTTCCCATGGGCTGCCATCTCCATTGTAGCCACTGCCTCCATTGGGAGGAGATCAGAACATTTCTCATCACTATGTGGTCGTTTTCTCATATTTCCATGAATGTATTAGATCGTTAAAGACAAGGGATTAGATCTTATATCTGTATGTGTATATGTATTGTGTCTATATACTACTCTGCACAGTAAGTGCTTTCTGAACTTTATATAGACTCAATTTTCTTAGCAACATAGCTTAATTCATTGCTAATTTGTGATGAACTTAGTATCAGAAAGTTGGCAGCAGAAAAGGTCTTGTATATAAATAGGTTTAAATTTTACCAACCTTTAAAATAATTTCTTTCATATTTAATTCAGTATAACTTTAGGTGTGTTAAATAATGGACATTCTTCCATTTTCCTTGAAAGAAATATAATAAAGGTCTCATTTAATACTTCACAAATAGTTGATATTAAATAAATATTTGATGATCAATTTTTACACATAGTATATTTCTCCATTCTATAAAGTTAGCATAACAAAAAGTGAAAATCATAGAACAAAAATTAAACTAATATGCATCTAATAATGCTGAGCATTTTGCAAAATATTAGAAATACAAAGAAAGGGGGGGAATAACCTTTGACTGCATGGAGCTCTCAATCTAATGGGCAAAGGCAACATGCAAATGAGATAAGTTTAGGATAAATTACAGAAGGAATGGACCATAATTAAGGGAGATGGGAAAGGCTTCTTAGAGAAGTACATCTTGGACTTTTAGCTTCCTTCAAGTTTCAGCTCCAAGTCAGATATGTGATGGGAGAGAAAAGAACACTATATAAATTAAGAGCTTCTAAGATCGTAGCATTCTGTTTTCTTACCTTGTCTTGACTTGCAAAATAAGGTTATGGGACCATTCTTTCTTTGACTTTGCCAAATATTCGGGATGAGCCTTTTAGGATTTGTTGTTGTCTTAAGCAGACACAGTTTTTCCCAGAGACTGGACTCAAAGCTTTCCAACAGAACAGCACTTGCCTGAGCTTGGACTTTGGTGACATAGTTTCTGAGAACTCAGAATCCCCTCTGATAAAGCATCAGAGTGGGCTTTGGTTGGTGACCTTTGTTTATTTAGCACAGAATAAAACAGTGATATACACTTGCCTGTGTTGTTCGCCACTGTTGTGGAAGATGTACGCTTTTGAATTCAGATGAAAAACGGATTGCCTAAAAATGGAGAGATCCTCCATATCTTGTTTGTGGATGATGTTATGTTGATTTTATCAAGATCTGGAATATTGGGACTTCTTCGATGAGATCTTGTCATTAGATTTTGTCCTCATAGGCCACGAGGGAAAACCAAGTGAACAAAAAGTGCCCACTGTCTAGACTGTAATCTGTAGTAGAAAGGACAGCCCATTGAATTAATCCATCAGTGCATATATTTTGAATTGATTAATCATTGAATTAAACCATAACTGCATATATTTTGGAAAGATAATGTAAGCAGAAAATGAACTGGATGCAAAATTGAATTGGAAGAGGAAAGTGGGCTACATTATATTTGGGCTGTCATGCAGCATTTAAAAATCCCTTGCCACACAATCTTGAAAAATCCACCTTTTAAAACACCATTATTCTTTCAATAACACTGAGAGGCCATGAGTCAGAGAAAACCATCATCATCATCATCAAAGAATCCAAATTATGAGTGGCCCAGTAGGTAATAGAAAGATATAAGGTCTGCTGATAACTAATGAAAATCAGCTGCTGCATATGTTTTAGCTACTCTGATCGATACAGTGATCCACGATTCCAACAGACTCATGATGAAAAAGTGCTATCCACCTCCTGAAAGAGAACTGATGGAGTCAGAGTGCAGGTGAAGCATATTTTTTCACTTTATATTTCTTGCTTTTTTCCGCACAGCATGGCTAATGTGGAAGTGTTTTGCATGACTTCATATGTATAATGAACATCATATTTCTTGCCTTCTAAATGGGTGATGAAGGGGGTGAGTGGAGGAAGAAAATTTGGAACTGAACATTAGAAAATAAAATAATATCACCAACAATGACTTGAATAGATATGAGGCATAGGAGATGTCCAACAAAAGGTATATGGTTGCAGAAGAGATTAGCCAGTCACTTGGTGAGAGTGAAAGAAAAGGTATGTTACTACTACCGCACTGCTACACAGGTAATATTAAGAGACTGAAAGAAAGGCTTCCGGAACATTGGTTGGACCCTCAGGGAGGATGTATGGAAAATTATGGATAAGAGACACTTGGAATGAGAAGTTGTGATTGAGTTATGGTCTGTCTGTTGGAAGGAGAATTTACGTAACTGAGTTCATGGCCCCGTTGAAATATTGTAATATTGTCAGATATGTATTTAACATTGAGACACAGATTAACAGGCCTGGGACATTGCACTCCCTATTTTGTACCCAGGTGTTCAGTTTAGTCCAGTCAGCCCTGGGGAAGCCTGCCTGCCTCTAATTAAAACAACTTTTTTTTTTAACATTTGTCAGCTTATGTCTCCTAAACCAGTGACATTTTAGGATGATTTATTTATAGTATAGGTTATGGTTTAACAGTCTAGGATTACCTCCAAAATGAGATAGTTAAAAAGTTGCTCAGTGGACCGTATAAATCAGGAATAGGATCCATGATTTATTCTTTCATATGAAAGGAATACAAAACATTAAAAATTCATACTGCATATTGATGGAACAATTTAAAAACAGGATTTAGCAACTTATTATGTCTGCCAAGAGACTGATAAACTATATCAAGTTATGAAATTGCTGAGTAAGCATTCTACATTTCACCTCTGCTTTGCACTGTCACTCAATTCCGAACTCCTCTGGATTTTGCATTCAGCCACTTTTTCATTCAATTGCTACTGCATTCGTTATAATCAGTCCCTATTTTCAGGAGACCCAGGATCCTCAGATCTTTAGAACAAACACCTTGAGATCCATGCCTAGCCAGCTATCCAAGAAGGAATATGTGGAGTGAGCAAAGCGTCAAGGATTCAGCTACAAGCTCACTTAATTGGGTCCACATTCTGTGTGGGGAGTAGCAAGGTGGAGGAAGGAACACTGTTCAGGCCCTCCCCCTCTTTATGAGACACTAGAGAATGTGTATGCTACTTGCCACATGGAAGAACACAGATTCCACAGCTTTGGACAGCAAAATGCCATACAGAATAAGAGTAGTGAAGAGTCATTCTGATGCTTCAGGCTGTTGTGTTTTAACAAATGCATGCAAAATCATAAAGCTCATGTCATTATGCTCCTTTAAGGTTTTAAATGATTGGAAAGTCTCACTACCCACCCTGGAAGTCCTAACCCAGTGCTTTATCATCATATAAAAGTGAACCTAGATTTCCTTTTTTAAAAAAAGCTTTTTATTTTCAAAACACGCATAGATAATTTTCGACATTCACCCTTGCAAAACTTTGTTCCAAAATTTTTTCTCCCTCCCCCCTTACTTCCTCCCCTACATGGCAAGTAATCAATATATGTTAAACATGTGCAGTTCTTCTATAATGTATTTCCACAATTATCATGCTGCACAAGAAAAATCAAATCAAAAAGGAAAAAATGAGAAAGAAAACAAAAAGCAAGTAAACGACGACAAAAAAGGTGAAAATACAATGTTGTGATCCATATTCAGTCCCCAGAGTCCTCTTTCTGGATGCAGATGGCTCTCTCCATCACAAGTCCATTGGAACTGGCCCAAATCACCTCATTGTTGAAGAGAGTCATGTCCATCAGAACTGATCATCATGTAATATTGTTGTTGCCGTGTACAACGATCTCCTGGTTCTGCTCATTTCACTCAGCATCAGTTCATGCAAGTCTCTCCAGGCCTCTCTGAAATCGTCCTGCTGGTCATTTCTTACAGAGCAATAATATTCCGTAACATTCATATACCATAATTTATTCAGCCACTCTCCAATTGATGGGCATCCCTTCAGTTTCCAGTTTCTAGCCACTACAAAAAAGGGCTGCCACAAACATTCTTGCACATGTGGGACCCTTTCCTTCCTCTAAGATCTCTTTGGGATATAAGCCCAGTAGAAACACTGCAGAATCAAAGGATATTTGATAGTCCTTTGTGCATATGAACCTAGATTTTTAAGGATTATTCTCCACACTTTAGGGATGAAGAAATAAAGATAGAGAGAGGCTGAGTGAGTTGCCTGGTGGCACAAAGATAACAAGTACTGAAGGTAGGATTTGAACTCAGGTCATCTAGTTCCAAATCCAGTGCTCTTTCTATACTGTGCTACACTCTCCTAAAATGCTTTACTTCATGGGCTTGTTGGGAAGCTCAGATGAGATGATGTAAAGTACTTTGCAAACCAAGTATTTCATAAATATCGGCTTTTACTATCATTGTTTGTGAATGGTTGTTTGAAATGCTCCATCCCTAAAAGCAATTATCTTTGAGTCATTAACATGTTTCTAAAGAAAATTTCAGTGCTTTTTTTATACTCCTGCTAAAATATATTAAATACTTGGATTTATTAGTCCTAAGCAAGGTTCCATTCATCATCACAGTACCAAATCTAACGTGTTTTAAGCCTATCCAGGATGTTAAATTCACTGTGCACATTTCAGTTCCTGCTAAGACTTTGCCCATAAGCATATGATTTGTTTTTCTTTTAAAGATGTTTGACTTCCATATATAATAGTGTTTACATACTTGACTTTTGCAGCATTGTGCTGGAAATCTCTCTGCAGCAGTGAAATTGTGATGTTTTCTCCGAGGTCATCTTTCCTTTGCAAGCATGTTGGCAGCTCCAGGTGCTAAGGCGCAGATGCTTACAGTTTGTTAAATGACAGTAGTAGCTGCCCTTCCACCGTAATGTTTGGTTAAGATGCATTAAGCGATACAGTAAAATTGCTTCCTTCCCATCTATGGCTCTCCTAATAAGTAATATTCTAATCGAGGGCTGCAAACTGTTTTTCATCCAAGAAATGTGTATGAGCTCCAAGTCATGTTTCTCCAATCCAGTCATTTAAAAAGTCATGGTCATATGAACTATGTGTTATTTATTTTAAAAGCTAAAAGCAGATAATAGAAAAGAGCAGAAATTATTGTAGGGAAGCTGCTCTTGCCATTCCACATTTCTTTTTCTTTCTGCCATTAATTCAGCCCCGGTGGATGCTGGGGTAGGGCAGCAGGCCGTGAGCTAAAGCTCTCTCTCATCAGACTGAGCCTCCTCGCTGTCCTGTTCCTCCATGCCCTGCTTCCGCAGCTGGCAGACTCCATTTTGTTGTCAAATCAGCAGTTTGGCTACCTTGGTAGCTTTGGTCAGGTTTTATACAAAAGCCACAGAATTGCCGTGGACCCGTGGTATCCAATTTAATTAGAATCAGGATAGACATATGGGCTGTCCTGTGGGCGGCATGTTGCCTTAGAAAACTACACATTTATCGGTGTTTGATTAAAGTTTTATTTATCTTGTTAAATATTCCCAATTTGAATTTATTCTGGTTCATCTGTGTTCTGGAAGATGAATGTGAAAAGAGACACTTATGCTTTGGACTACTTGGTCCCTAAACTTGTGGGCTTTGAAAAATATTTTTGACAACTGAATTTTAATATTATTAATATAATTTTAATATAATTGTTTTCCTTTAATTCTCTTTAAATTTTTTAAATTTATTTTATGCATTTATATGAACCATTACTAGAAGAGGAGCATGGGCTTTATCAGCCTGATAGAGGGGTCTCTGACCTCCCCCCAAAAAAAGGTTAAGAACCCCTGCTTTTGAGCTATTTTGTACCGTGAATGTGTCCTCAATCCCATTTTTCTTTCCTTCTACAGCATTGTGGTCAGTGCGACCGAGAATTCTCAAGTCAGCAAGCTGAGAGGAAAACGGCAGCAAGATGTCAGGCAGAAGTGGGAAGAAGAAAATGTCCAAACTGTCTCGCTCAGCCAGGGCAGGTGTCATTTTCCCAGTGGGGAGAATGATGAGATACCTAAAGAAAGGAACATTCAAATACCGAATAAGTGTGGGCGCTCCAGTCTACATGGCAGCTGTCATAGAATACCTTGCAGGTAAAATTTTTAAATGTCAAGAAATGAAAATATGCTTCCTGGACTGAATTTAGAACTCTTCTCTCACTCTTTTATCTGACACGATTTAGGGAAGGATCGTTTAAATTATCTTTTGATTATTTTCAATCTAATGTTAATGGATTAGAGAATTTGAGCTCGTCTCTTAGCCAAAGGAAGTACCCTAAAATGAAATGACATGGCTTAAGGGGGAATAAGAAGGCAGAGAAATCACAGAATTAAAAAAGAGGGCACAAAATCTACCAAAATATCTAGCCTGTTACAGGTGTGTCACCCTTTTCCACCAGACAGATACCACATAAGTGTGCCCTGCATGATATTACCCTAATTTAGTGTGTTAACAATGGTATGAATATATTATCAACAAACCCAACTATTGTCAAACTAAACAAAACAAACAAGAACCTGTTATGTTGTGACACTAATTATCTGACACACTAGATTGCAACAGGGGGCTTTACAAATTAAAATTATAAATTAAAAACAAATTTGCATCAAAGTAATGTTGTTTCCCCAGTACGGAACCAGTCGATCATGGTAGATGGAGTAAAAATGTGATTTTGCACAAAATATAAACTGAGGCTTTATTAGTCACTTTATAAAAGTCTTTACGATTGGATGGATTCCTTTGAACAGCAAGCTTCTGCAGTGCACTTAGAATGTAAGCCACTTTATAAAAATTCAGTTTGTGCTCAAAAAAATATGAATCTTATAAAAGACAGTGTCCATTTTAAATCCCCCAAAGCTGGTATGTTCATTTTAGTCCTAAATGAACTTTTTTTAACCAGTTTATTATTAGAGTGTGTCAGAATGAGTAAATAAAATGGTCAGTTTTCTCTTTCTCCTTTAGAAAAATAATTTCCAACAAAACTGAAAAACCTTGCCATGAATATAATTTTTTTTGAGTTTCACATTTTTATTTTTATTTTTTTAATTTTATTTTATTTGCATAACATATGTGTGGGTAATTCTTCAACAATAACCCTTACATAGCTTTCCGTTACAAATTTTCCCCCCCAATTCCCCACCCCTCCCCTAGATGGCAGGATATCCACTACATGTTAATTATGTTAAAATATTGGCAAATCGAATATATATATACATATTCATGAATATAATTTTTATATTTGAGAGATACTCTTGTTGATTTTTTATTACTTTTCCTTTTTGTTTTCCAAGCAAAGAAACCAACTGCCTTCTTTCCCCAAAATTATGGGCATTTTGGAGACACCTACCCAATTCAAAAAGAGACTACAGGCCATATCTAGACATTTCTTGGGTTTGTTTCTTCCACTCTGTTTTTCTTCCCAAGATAGTTAGATCAGTCTCTTTGCTGGGATTGGAATAATTGTCATCATGATGTGATTAATGATAAATGGCCTTAACAAAGTGACAAAGGTTATTTCTTATCCCCAGCTCTTTGTATGGTCTTACTAGCCGTGGACTTTGAGTCATTAAGGAGATGTCTCTTTGGCATTTTGAAGAGTTCTTGCATACTACAAGCAACAATTATGCCTCAGTAAACCAAGCTCACAGCTCCTTTATGCTGAAATCTATTTTAAAAAGCAAATTTCTGGATTATAATCACAGAAAGTACTGAAATCCTATGTTGAATGGAAATGTGATCTTGTTAATACAGCTAGCACTCTAAGGGCAAACTGGCACACTTTTCTATGCTGGTTGATTCTCCTGCATTATCTTTCTGTGATTCCCTAAATCACAGAACCTATGAGTTGGAGGGGACCACACTGGCCATTCAGCCTAACCCCACCTTCCCCCAGAAGAGACCTCAGCTATATAACAGACCCAGAAAGTTGCTCTCCAGTCTTTGCTTGAAGACCTCTGATAAGAGGGGTCTGAGAACTGCTAGGACGACCTAATTCCAGTTGAGAACCATTCTGATTATTATGAAATTTTTCCTTACATCATACTTAAATGTACTTCTAAAACTTCCTCTGTAGAGGATCTTCCCTGTGTTCTGGAGACCTTCCTCTGGTTCTTTATAGCACTTGAATTTTCCTCTGTTTCTTTCTTAAGCCCTAGCGGGCCAATCTCCTCTGCTGCTCATACATAGATCCTTTGGTTTTGGTTTTGGCTTTGGTTTTTTTCCAGTTAAGTTTACTTTTTAATAATAATATAATTTTTATTTTTCAAAAAAAACATGCAAAGATAATTTTTCATATTCATCCTTGCAAAACTTCTTGTTCCAAATTTTTCTCCTTCCCTCCTCTAGACAGCAAGCAATCCAATATAAGTTAAACATGTGCAATTCCTCTAAGAATATTTCCACATTTGTCATGCTGTGTGGAAAAAAAACAGCTCAAAAGGGAAAAAATGAGAAAGAAAAAAACAAACAATAACAACCAAAAAAAAAGAGAGAAAATACTATGCTTTTATCACATTCAGTCTCCTTAGTTCTCTTTGGATGTAGATGGCTCTCTCCATCACAAGTCTATTGGAATTGCCTTGAATCATCTCATTGTTGAAAAGAGCCAAGTCCATGACAGCTGATCATCCCATAATCTTTTGCTGCTGTGCAATGTTTTTTAGTTATACTCACTTTACTCAGCATCAGTTCATGCCAGTCTCTCCAGGCCTCTCTGAAATCATCCTGCTGGTCGTTTCTTACAGAACAATACCACAATTTATTCAGCCACTCTCCAATTGATGGGCATCCACTCAGTTTCCAATTTCTTCCACTAAAAAAAAAAAAACTGCCACAAACGTTTTTGCATATGTGGGTCCTTTCCCCTCTTTTCTCTTTGAGACACAGACCTACAGAGACTCAAATGCTATATACACAGTGTGATAGTCCTTTGGGCATAGTTCCAAATTGCTCTCCAGAATGATTGAATCAGTTCACAACTTCACCAACAATGTATCCTTGATGAGAGTTTTTACATCTCTCTTTGTGTATGTCATTATTGGCAACATGTTACAACCAGCCCTTCCATTGTCCTTTGGGTCAAACTAAATTTTAATGGCAGAATTAATTTCTAGAAAAAGATGGATGATAAAAAAGGGACTTTTACACCAGCCGGTAACCCATTGAAAGGCCTGTGCCATTTCCATAATGTCCAGCTCAATCTCCTCCTCTCTTTTCAATTCTTAGTCAAATTTACTGTCCTTCTACCCCATCCATTCAAGATAGAGATGGATAAAAATCTTTAGATATGAATGAACTCAGTGGGCTACCTGTCCAGTTACACAGCAGAATCTGGGCAATATGGTTTTTCATCTGTTAAATTTTTTAAATATGGATATTGAGATCAAACTCCTTTATTAGGCTAGACCCTGTTTAATAATGAATATAACCTAGGGTTCTTATTAGGTTGTACCTGTTGGCTGCTGCTGCTACTGCAGTAGTATTGTAGGAGTATTAGTAGCAGAAACATCAGTAGTGGTGGTGGTGGTGGTAGTAGTAGTGTAGTAGTAGTAGTAGTAGAGGAGTAGTAGTAGTAGGAGTAGTAGTAGTAGTAGTAGTAGTAGTAGTAGTAGTAGTAGTAGTAGT
>JAJPUD010005136.1:36388-52252 GCA_023553655.1 Myrmecobius fasciatus | reverse complement strand
GTAGTAGTAGTAGTAGTAGTAGTAGTAGTAGTAGTAGTAGTAGTAGTGTTAGTAGTGTTAGTAGTGTAAGTAGTAGTAGTAGTAGCAGCAGCAGCAGCAATAGCAGTAGTAGTAGCAGTGATAGTGGTGGTGGTGGTGGTGGTGGTGGTGGTGGTGGTGGTAGTAGTAGGCTAGTAGTAGTAGTAGTAGTAATGTTAGTAGTAGTGTAAGTAGTAGTAGTAGCAGCAACAGCAGCAGTAGTAGTAGCAGTGGTGGTGGTGGTGCTAGTGGTAGAAACAATCCTAGAAAACTTATGAATTTGGGGGTTTGTTATTTGTTTCCATTTTCTTCATTAGAAACCCTTTTTCCAGTTCAGGGCAATCCCTCTCCTTATTTTTGAAATGCCCTCCTGCTTTCCTCATTTCTTCTCTCTTGTCAAAAGAGGGAAAGATGCAGTAACTGGTCATTTACACTTATTGAGTAACTGATTGTATTTCATTTACAATAATGGGCAACTTCATCCATACATTTCTGTTTTTAGCTCAGTTGTAGGCTGCAGGCTTTTTTCTTTTAAAAGGGAGATTGGAGGATTAGCAAATAGCTAAGAAAATGGGGGTAGGGTGATAAGTATACTCTAGAACACTACCCGGCTCATCCTTGAAGACAATTTGACTTAGTCTTGGAATCACAGGTTTTAGAATAGAGCTTGGCACACTTTTTTTTTGGCAAGGTAATTGGGGTTAAGTGACTTGCCCAGGGTCACACAGCTAGGAAGTATCTGAGACTAGATTTTAACTCGGGTCCTCCTGACTTAAGGGCTGGTGCTCTAACCACTGCGCCAATTAGCTGCCCCTTTGGCAAACTCTTTAAAATTTCTTGTGATGACAAGATGAGCCCGGGGTCTATACAGCATCTCTCTGAAAGTGTTTATTCTAAACTATTAGATGTCTTTTTCCTGCCCTCCCTGGTGAGAAAGGAGGAGGGAGTCGGGGCTGATGACTGATGCAAATCATAAGGATAGTAGAGGCAAGGGGGGACATATTGAGGGAGGGGAAGACATGAAGAGACTAGAATTGCCAAGTTGAAAACGAAAGGAATTCACCGAGGCAACCTGAAGCCACAGAGCCAGAAAGCAGGGGTGAGGGCACAGGGAGGCAAGGTCTGCCCGGAGTGAAATCCGAGAAGCGCCACAAAGAGAAAGGCAGAAAGTGTCCATAAATGATGGCTGACAAAAGAGCCTTGCCCTTTTATGGTGTTCAAGATGAGCCCTCTCCCTCCTTACCCAGCTGTGTGCACACTACCGTGAGCCCAGACAGCAACCTCCCTGCTCAGATGCCTCAGCCGAGCTCTCCCACTGCTCTGGACCGCTCCTTAGCCAGGGACAAAGCTGTGACCCTGGCTTATTTATTAGACTTTTATTATATGACTTATCACCTACCCCCAGGTCCTTCCTTGAGAGATTTCCAGATTATTGGGCCTGCCTGAACTCTCCCACTAATCTCATAACATTAAAAAAAAAAAAAATGAGACGTAATTGTTATGAGCGATCCCCTGCCCAGATCTCCAAAGAAGTTGTACATACGTAATAAGTGCTTCATCTGTGTGTACTGATTTAAAACAAACTGAATAGTACATAAGGGAAAAGATTCATGGAAAATGGGAGCGTTATTTTCTTTTGAACTCCAAAGTACACACATCTTTTCAACTCTTGCTTGACTAGACTTAGTCCCCATGGAGCTTCCTGGAAACGAATCAAGAAGTTTTCAGTAGATTTCCACTGGTTTTTACCTTTCAAATTTATGCTTGTATAAGCACTTCAGATTCCCTGCCCCTCGCCTCTGCCTTCTGGGGAGCACAGCACCAAAAGAATGGTTGATGCTAAAGAATATAGAGTCTGTTTCCCAAAACAGAGATAGAGATAATTTAATTGGACACTTCAGGAAAGAGAAAAGCTTAGTGTGTGGATTAGTATGATCTCCCTGAAGGGGGAAGGTGGTACTACCTAAGCATGTGGAGAGGCTGTCCATGACAGAAATTCATGGGAAGAAGAATATATATTGAGTGTGAGAAGGCCAGAGTCCAGATTGAATAAATTGTTTCACTTCTTGGGACGTTAGCCACCTTATCTCTAAAATGAAAACACCGGAGTTCTTGCTTAAATACAGGTGGGACCAATAGGCTTCAGTGTCTGCTGCCTCTGAGAGCCTTTGATTCCAGGACTTGGGGATCTCGGAGGCACCTTCCAACTCTCAAGTTCTTGGATTATTCTTGTGTCTTTTGCTTTCATCCCAGAAAAAAAAAAAAAGAAGAAGAAGAAGCAGCTTTATTTCTGGCTCTCTGCTTTCTCAGCTATTAAATCACTCTCTCATCACTATATGATCACTTTATGCTTCAAACCGATGAGAGAAAGAGTTGTGACAAAATGGAGCCAAAAGTATTGAGAGAGCTCATTTCATTAAGCAATAATAATGGCATCTTAGGACTATTTCCAGTAATGAGAAACTATAAGGTAGTAATGTTATCCATATGGAAGGGAAGACGGTGCTCTTATTAAAAGATAATTAATGTTAAACTCCATAATTATTGGTGATATATGTAGCTATATATGTACATACACTCATATATAAAGTGTGTATACATATGTCTATATCTATATATAATATATATGATTGTCCCTTTTTTTGTCCAGTTGTTTTTTTCAGTCATGTCCAACTCTTTGTGACCCATTTGGGGGTTTTTTGGCAGAGATAGCTAGCAGAGTGTTTTGCCATTTCTTTCTTCAACTCATTTTACAGATGAGGAAACTGAGGCAGACAGCATTAAGTGGCTTGCCCAGGGTCACACATCACCAAGTGTCTGAGGTCAGGTTTGCTCGAGTCTTCCTACACTGTCTCCAGAGAACACATGACCAGGAACATAAGTGTCTAGGGAACCTACATGAAGGTATATTAGCACGGATCTCCATGATAAGGGCCCACATCTCGGGGTAGCTGAAAATGGTACACCCTTGCCCGGGAGCTCCCTTGCGGTGACGTCACCCTGCTGCTCTCCGCTGGGTGCCCCCTCTTTGCTCGGTTCTGTTTGCTCTGCCGGGTGCTTCTGCAGGTTTCCAGCTGGTTGAGCTGCTCACGGCTGCCCTCCCCTGGGCTTCCACCCCCTGAGAGCTGGGGTTCTAAGCTCCAGCCTGCAGAGAGCAGGACAAGACAGCCAAATGCCCCACACCAAGACTGTCTGGTTTGTTTCACTGCCGGTGTTGATTAGAGGCCTGGGATCCTAGACAGTTATTTGACTTGAGGTTAGAAAATTATTCTTAACTTATGTTAAATGAGAGGGAGCCTTGATCTGCTTGCTGGTGGTAGCAGCTGGCAGCTTAAACCTCAAATAGCTATTTGCAGATCTGTTAAATAACCAATCAATGTTAGTTGGACATAATCAAAGTAAACTTTTCACCTGACTTGATAAATTGATCCTCTAGGGATGACATCACTGTTTTTGAGCCTTTTTGAAAGTAAATTTAAGCTTGATCTATTCATTTTGAACAAATCCCAGACTCTCTCAGCAGGAAGGCAGCCTCCAGGCCCAACTGCTCCCTCTATAACACTCCCACCCAAAACCATCTCGCCTCTCTGACAGACCTCCAGTGAATGCCCAGAATCCGCTTGACCCCAGGCAACCCTTCCACCTCTAGAGAGTTTTCATCTTTAGGAAAATTTTCCTTGCATCAAGCCTAAATTTCCTTCTATAACTTCCAAGCTTTGCTTCCTAATTCTAATTCCCAGGTCCAAAAAAAACCAAATCTAAAACCTCTTCCATATGATAGCTCTTCAGATCCAGAAGCCAGCAATAGAATTCTTCTTCTTTGACCCAATGTTCCTTTCAGTATCTTTCCTTATACAGAACATGAATGTGACTTAATTCTATCAGCCCTTATATGAAATGAGCTCAGAGGATCCTGTTCATTCAAGCAAGAGGGATAAGAGTATGGAGGAATGGTCTGAAATAGCAACTAGAGAATCCACAGGGCAAAAAGTAGGAATTTGGGTAAAGGAGGGAAGGTGTTGGAACTGAAAGAGAAACAGAGAGACGCAGAGTGAGAAATGGCATTTGGAAACTGACTTCCTAACTCTTACTAATTCTATGATCTGAGGAAAACCTTGTAAACTTTCAAACCTTCAGTCTTCCCATCATTACTTAACTACAAGGGGTTACTGTTGCCTTAGTACTTAACTTAACCCTGTTTATTAATAACACTCTCTACAGTTTACCCCATGGGGAATGCGTTCCACCCACCGGGAGAAGCATCTGAGAAGTCGGCAAACTCTAGCCAGCTCTCAGAAGGCAGACTGCCCCTAGCCCCTGTAGGTAGCAGCAATTGTGTTATTAGTCTAGGACTGTAGGGTGTTGAGGGGGGTCCAGCCCATTCGATTCTTGTATCTTTTCTGTATTCCTTCTAGATTAGCCCCTTCCCACAGTTTTTTCCTTAGTATGTCCATCTTGTCTTATTTTGCTCTTATAGATTCCCCTGTCACCCAGTATTTATGAACCCTGACATCTGTCTACCCAACTAGCAGGTGAAAATTACTTGAATGAAATCAAGATTGTTACCCTTGAGCCTTTCCAGTCCCGTGTGAATAGATGCACCTTAGCCGAAGGGCACTAAAGCTGTCTCCAGCTGACATGAAAATTGATGAATCCAACTATCCACCGGAACAAAAACTAACTTAGCCCATCCCCTTCTCTTTCTTACTCTCCTTTGATTGTGACAAGTTTGAAATCAACACACCAATCTCCTCCAGACAAATCCATACCACTTCATTAAGCTCATCCTCTTCTCTTCCTCAGGCAGTTTAAATTCTAACTATAAATCCACCATCTGGGTGGGATCTGGGACCTGATCAGGACTTCCCGAAGCATCCCAGGTGGCAGACTGGCAACCAATAACTCCACCCCCAGGGATTTGGGGATATGTAGTTCTCATAAATTGTGCCCCCCCAACTTGAACTGAGTTTTACAAAACCAATTTATTTGTGAAAATGGAAAAATAATTTTTGTGTTCATTTTTTTGGTAGTCATTTTAGGAAGATCATGGATTAGACAAATGATTGATTGGTTTTTTTATTTTAGTCATTAAAGCCCAAACCAAATAACTTGGCTTCCCAAGGCGGTTTTTTCACATAATGAACATGAAAAAGATATTAAGATTAAGATATTAGTTTGTTGATGGTATAATGCATTTCCTCTGTGAAGAACTCACTTTTTTCCCCACATTCTCTTTTTAAGTATTTATTTATTTAATATTTTTCCCCAGTTACATTCAGAACAATTTTTTTACATTTGTTTTTAAGATTTTTGACTTCTAGGTTCTCTCCCTTTTCTGGACCTACAATTAAGAAACAATGTATGAAATTATGGGGAACATTTCCATAAAAGTCAAGCTTAGACATACTCTTTTTAAAGAGTTTTCTGTTAATAGTTCTAGAATGACATATTCAGAAGACTTTTATCATTGGAGTGTGAGCTTTTGTGGTATTAGTTCCATATATGGATTTTGCTTAAAAATATCAATTTGCTTTCAAGACACAATTAGTTTACAGAGAAGATGTTGATCTGAGTTTGAAGAGGAAATTGCTCACTAAGGAGCTCCTTACAAACAATGAAATGACTATCTCAGTTTTAAAAAAAATCCAAACACATTAGTATTTGTGAGACCATTTCTTTTATTTCTTTCACAATATTGAAGGGATCAAGGACACTTTTGGCTAAATATATATAGATTGGCCTTTTCTTCTGGTTCCTGAGACCCAAGGATTTTTTTTACAGGTTCTGAGGTGGGATAGTTTGGGATCAAAACAAAACTCTTGCTTTTTTGCTGAGGCAATTGAGGTTAAATGACTTGCTCAGGGTCACACAGCTAGGGACTGTGTTAAGTGTCTGAGACTAGATTTGAACTCAGGTCCTCCTGACTTCAGGGCTGGTACTCTATTCACTGCGCCACATAGCTGCCCCACAAAACTCCTTTGAAAATTGAGTAGGAGGAAATACTGAGAGGAAAAAAATGGAAGAGAGATGAAAAAGAGGGGGAAAAAGAAGCAAGGATGATTAGATCTGTCTATACTATTTTAAGAGCCTCCTAAGTAACTTTCCTGCCTCCAGGCTCTTCCTATCTCTTCTCCATTCTCTTTTCTTAATATTGAGTCTTATTTCATTTCCATATCTGTATTCTCTCCCATCCATTCTACCTCCTAGTTAAGAAAGTTTGACAAACAAAATCCCTGCTACAAAAACATGAAGAGTGAAGCTAAACAAAGTCCTTCACTGGTCATGCACGCACATACAAGCACATATATGTGGATATGTGTACATATAGGGATGGTCTTAATCTGTATTCTAAGTCCATTACTTCTTATGGATGCTATGGAATACCATTATGCTATAAGAAATGACCCAAGGGGTCCATTTCAGAGAAACCTGGGAAAACTTGTATGAATTGATGCAAAGTGAGCAGAACCAGGAGAAGAATAGCTATGGTAACAGCAATATTGTATGATGAAAAGCTTTAAAAGAATTGGGAAATCTGATCAATGAAATGACCAACCACAATTCCAGAGGACTCAAGATAAAACATGATCTCCATCCGTAAGTTCAAATTCTGGCTCAGATACTTACAGCCTGGATGCCCTTGGGCAAGATGGATCCTTCTGGACCTATTTCCTCATCTACAAAATGAAGGCATCACACTAGCTAAAGACCCTTCCATCAGTTAGTCAATAAACATTCATTAAGTCCCTACTATGTGCCAGGGACTGTGCTGAGCATTTTGCTCCAAATCTATGATCCTATCAACTTAGTGGAAGGTCCCAGGAGTTTATCTAGGGGAGAAATATTTCATTATCTTGTGACCCACATGCTGTATAGAAAATTTTGCTGAGGTGGTAGAAAGAAGTAGTTCTTGAACCCTTATGAATAGACAAACATGAGTGATTGCTTTCATTTTAAACAAAAATTAATGAAAAATCAAGATCTAAGAACTTAGTCACAAGTCATCATTATTAATAATCACAACCGTATTAATGAGTCACTCTTTGTGACCCCTTTGGAATTTTCCTGGCAGAAATCCTGGGGTAGTTTGACGTTCTCACCTCCAGTTTATTTTACAGACAAGGATACTGAGACAAAGACAGAGGTTAAGTGATTTGATGAGAGTCACCCAGCTGGTGAGTGTTGGAGGCCAGATTTGAACTCAGGACCTCTGGAATACAGACCCAGCACACTGTTTACTGAACTATCTAGCTGTCTACTTATTTATATAGCATTTTAACATATGCAAAGTAGATTACATGGTTGTTAAGCCATTTGATCCTTACATATACTCTTCTCCATTTTACAAATACGGACACAGAAGCAGGCAGAGGTATGACTTAAGAAGTCACAGGATGATTTCTCTGCTTAAAATTAAGCCACAGCAGGGTGATACGGCAATCAAAGGCGCTACTGAATCCTTAGAGACATGGAACCTCTATGTGTCTAACATAGGAGAGAACTGGTAGTCCTGCTCCCGGCTACATTGGCCAACCCTTAGTAGTGTGTTCATTTCTGGCCTTCAGATTTTAGGGACGGTATTGATGAACTAGAGGGCATCCTCTGGATGGCCCAGGATGCCCAAGATCCTGTTGCTTGAAAATCTCCCTCAGGGAAAAGAGAGCTTCATATAGCCCCTCAGTAAGTAGTCCTTCCTAAGACCAGGCACTGTGCTAAGAGCAGGGAATATGCAAACAAGAAGGGGAGAACAATTAGAATTTGGATTCTAATGTAGAAAAGGGGAAATGTGGGGTCATGGTAGAGAGCGTCCTGTAGAGATGTTTCAGCAGAGCAGCCTGAAAAAGAAGCAAGACAGGGACATCCTGAGCATCCTCCTTCAAATGGAGCTTCTGGGGGGAACCAGCCAAACAAGGAGAGAGGCGTGAAAGGGGCCTTCCAATGCATGCAGGAGAGAGAGCCTCAGGTTTGGTGTCAGATAATCTCAGTTTGATTCCCCGTCCCACCACAGGAGCACACAATGAGGTCCTCCTAGTCCTTGTTTTAAAATACTTTTATTGTTTTGATGGCTTGTTTCAATCATTATATTTTTGCCCCTGTCTTAATTTCCAATTCTTAGATGCATGCCTTTTTCTCGGATTTTGGTTACTCTGGACTAAGTGGCAAAGTTCAAATCTGGCTTCAGATACTTACTGGCTGTTTGTCCCTGGGAAAGTCAGTTACCTGCTATTTGCCTCAGTTTCCTCAGCTGTAAAATAGGGAAAAGCGCACTTTCCATGTCACGAGGCTCAAAGGACATAATATGTAAAGAATTTTGCAAATCTCCAAGTGCTATAAATGCTAATGTCAAGATATGAGGAAACAGAGGCCCAGTGAGTAAAATGTGAGCCTGACATAGCAATAGTCCTTTGCATCCTTTGCACTCATCCTCTGGATGATCTCAGCCACAGCAGAACCCCAGAACTGTTTCGTAGAATTACCGTGTTGCTTTGACCAGTTTTCTCCAAGTTCAGACAAGCACCTGCTGTATCCAGGTTCTGGTCATGAAGTCCTACTATGTATCAAACTTGGCACATTGTTGCTGTGCCCCTCATTGTCAGGGCGACAGCTCAGTGTAACCGTTGCTGGGACTGTTGAGATTGGCCACGGTAAATCAGAAACCCCTGCTAGGGGGCAGGTCCCCAGCACCTGTGTCCAGCCTCCTTGCTTGCAAACCATTTCCCTCACTTTGAAATTAAACTCTTCTATCTGCAGCCTGCCCTGTTTGGCTCCCCCACCCCTAGGTCAGAGGCCAGGGCCAACCAGCTGTTATTATTATTATTAATAATGATGATCTGAGGCTATTTAAGTTTTTGGATCTTTATTTTTAATTGATTTTGTTGATAATTTAGGAGGTTTTTACTTTGCCTATTTTTGGTTTTGAGGAGCAAGATCATCTCCAAGTGGCAGTTGCACTCTGTAATTTAGAAAGTATTCTCTCTTGGCACTTTCCCCTTTTGACACCCAGCATTATCACTACTGTGCTGTGCAGTGGTGGAAATGGTACTAACTCCTCTAGGCCTTGGTTTTTTCCTCTAAAAATGAGGGGGTGAGGGGTTAAGTAGATTATTTTTCAGATATATTCCAGTTTAAACATCTTTAAGCCTCTGAGTAATGCATTATGACTAATACTGTAGTGTGAATTTCTTTGTTTCTCTCAAGCTCAATATGTCCAAAACAAAACTCATTCTCTTTTTCCACAAATCATCCCTTCTTCTGAATTTGCCCTTGCCCTCAGGGTCCTCTCCATCTTTCTAGTCGCCCAGCACCTTCCTCAGCATCCTTGTCACTCATCCCACGTATCCGTTCAGTTGCCCAGTCTTGTCCTTTCCACATTCACAGCATTTCTCACCTGCTCCTTCTCTCTGCTTGCCTGGCTGCTTCCCCCTAGTTCAGTCTGGACCACTGTAGTAGTCTCCTAATTGGTCTCTTTGCCCCAATCTGTTCTCCTCAGAGCTGTCAAAGGGATTTTCCTAAAATGCAGGTTTTGCCATGTCCCCTGCCTACTCACTGAACTCCACTGATTCCTTGCTATGTGTAGGATCAAAGGTAAAGTCCCCCATTTGGTCTTCTCCTCGAAACAACTGGTCCCTTCCTCTATTTCCAGGCTTCTAACATGTTTCCCCCTGATGCTTTCTGCAATCCAGCCATACTGACCTCCTTTCTATTCTTTACACAAAAGGTTCCTTCTTGCACTGGCTGTTTCCCACACCTGGAGTTCCCCATCACTTCTTCCTCTTAGTTTCTCTGACCTTCTATGAGACTCAGTTCAAGTAACACTTCCTACGAGAAGCCTTTCTAGGGAGCCCTCCAAAGTGATTTTTCATATCCTCTGGACTCATCTTGTACGTGTGTGTGTGTGTGTGTGTGTGTATGTTCATATAAGATATATGTGTGTGTGTTGTTTCCCCTATTAGAAGAGAAATTCCTGGAAGGAGGGAGGGCACTATTTTGCCCTTTTCTTGTGTTTTCAGAGCTCACTAAGAACTAGGGAAGTGATTATTTGTTAATTAGTTAGCAAGAGGAATCTGAGATGAGGCTCAGGAAAAGGTGACCCTGATTCCAGAAGCTACACATGGCAAAATCATCAGAAGCCTAGGAAAGAAGGTGTGAGGTTAGGGGACAGACAAAGCATCTCCCCCACCTAAAGAACTTCCAAATCCAGCATAGATGATAGACAGAGCTTGCTTATAGGAGCCAGCGCTTCCCTTTGGGGCCAGGCGACTACCGGACTGGGTCCTGGTGGGATGGTCCTTGGGGCCGCTCTGGCAGAACAGGCTTGGATGTCCACAAGCTCTGGCATGGATTCCAGTTCTCACACCTCTGTTGGCCTTCCAGAGCTCACAGGTCACAGCCTGTTCCATCTCCTGTACTCCTTGATCACTCCATCACTTTCTCTCATTTCCCACCCAGGGGCTTATGATAGCCATCTTCTAGACCAGAGGCAGGCTTTGATAGGGCATGGAGAAAAGGAGAAGGGGGAAGAGAGAAAGAAAGGGAAGGAGTGAGAGGGGGGCTCAGAGAAAAGAGAGTGAAAGGAAGAGGGGGGTGAAGGAAAGGGAGAGAAGGTGGGAGGGAGAGAAAAATTGGAGGAGAAAGAAGAGAAAAGAGAGAGGGGGAAGAAAAGGGAGGGAGAGACCCTGGAGAGGAGAGAGAAGAAGAAAGAGAGAGAAGAGAGACTTGCTTTGGCTCTTTAGTCCCCATGCATTCTAACTAAGAAGCCAATCAAAAATCCGTTTCTTCCCCCCCTAGATCGACCATCTAGGCCTGGAGGTGACAAATCTCCCTGGGTCAGAGGGTCTTCGTTCAGGCATTTCCTGCCAGCACAGAGTGGGTATCGGGTTGCCATGCCCCTCACTCTTGCTGACACTTGTGCCCATTGTACTTTCAGCTGAGATATTAGAACTGGCCGGGAACGCTGCGAGGGACAACAAAAAAGCCCGCATCGCCCCCAGACACATCCTCCTGGCAGTTGCTAATGATGAGGAGCTAAACCAGGTAGGTCTGAAGCATGAAAACAGTCGGTGCCCAATACGTGAGCGCTGCAGTGCCCACCCAGGGGATTCTGCTGGCCGGCTGCATTCCGCAGAGCCACAGTTACCTTACTTAGATGATGGAGACAAAAACAAGAGAAGTCTTGGAGCTCTTCCCCCTAATTCTGCTCATGGCGCCAGCATCCCCCCATCCACCCAAGCTGGAAAACCTCAGAGCTTCCCCCCCCTTCCCTCCAGGGTGCAGAGGCCTCTCCAGATACAGCCCCTCCTTTCAGGGGCAGCACTCTAGAACTCAGCCCTTATTACCCCTTCCTGGAACAATTATTAGCCCCCTTACAAGCTGGCCCTGCAGCGTCCAGTGGAGGGCTCCTCATTGACCTATTTATTCAAGGGCCGTTTGGGTCCCCCCCAAAACGGGCTCCGAGCCTCCTTTTCAGCTTCGTACCTATTGCTACCTGTATTTTAGAGGCCGGCACAACGCTTCCCTTTTTTGCTGAAGCCTTTTCACCTCTTAAGGGAATTGAGCACGTCGTCAGGTGAGTGCAGTACGTAGGGCATCCCCAAAATGTATGTTCGTTTCATTAAATACGCCTAACACGTCGTGCGTCCAAAAAAGTGAGAATAGCTTTATAAATCAATACAAGAGCTTATTAAGCACTTCAAGAATCTGTGATTTCATTGGTCCGAGTGCCTCTTCCAAGGATATCGATTAGAGCCCCTCCGTTTCCTAATAGATTCATGTGTTGCTTTGGCAATGGTGTCCAGCTTCTGAAGATTGGCCCACCCCACTTTGATACCAGACCCTGAGCGCTCACTCGGTGCCTTCCTTCTGGGCACGTCCTAAGTTATCTATCGAATCATACACTTAGAGATGATGGCTCAGAACATCCAACGCAGTGCCTCCTTATGGACAGGGAAACTGATGCCCATGGACGTTAAGTTACTCATCCAAGGTCACACAGATAGTGTCGGAGACGGGGTGTAAACCAAGGTCCTCTGACTCCCAAAGGGGGACTCCTTTAGCCCTGGCACCAGCTTACCATCCCTCTGCCTAAGGATTTATTTATTATTTATTATTAATAATTAATAAGTGATCATCGTAACATGGGTGCTCCTTCCACTGGGGTCAGTCACCACCCCTTTGTGCCTTTTTCATTTTGCTCAATTCTTGTCCCTCCACGAATCCGCCATGAAGATCCACTCAGTGTCCTGGAGGCCTTCCTCCTGTTCTTTCACAGCCTGGGCATTGACTTTATGCCCCATTTGATGCCATTTTTCTTCATGTACAACTCACTGGTGACACACTGCAGCCCACCAATGCCCACCATGCTTTTCTCCATTGTTCTTTGGTACCTTGTAGTTTTGATTCATAGAAACAATATGTTAATAACAGAATTGTTTTGCTGTTTCCTATAAATGCTTCCTTTAGTTACAAAAATATATATTTTGCCTTGAAATGTTTATATATTTGTAGATACCCTGGGTATTTATCTGTAATTCTTTGCCCTGGTTATTTAGAAACAATTTATAAAAGCTAACATTTATATAGTGTTTGAAGGTCTGTAAATCACTTTACATAGAGGATCACCAGATGTGCGTGTTGCAAGGGTCCCCGGTGACTGTCTATTCCAAAACCACCCATGAAAAGAATCTCCAGTACAAAAAAAAAGGGCTCATCCAGTTTGTGCCTGATGACCTCCAAGGAGGGAAAAACTACCTCCATGAAGTAGCCCATTACAGTGGAAGATACCTCCAAATGTCAGAGAGCCTCATTTTCCACAAGGCAGCCCTTGACATCTCTTATTTACCCTCAGTCTTTCCTTCTGCCGCCAAACATACCCAGTTCCTTCGATCAGAACTCATAATCTTTAGGTCTTCCACCATCTTGGTGGTCCATCTCTGGACATCTGGCTTGTCAGTTAAACCCTAGCTCTCAGAACTAAACACGATACTCTAGATGAGGTTTGATGAGTCCAGCAGTGGGACATTTAGCTCCCTATTCCTGAAAGCCCTGAACTGTTCTGGTCCCAGATGCCCTTCACACTGCTGGCTTACCTTGAGCTTGTGCTCCTCTAAAATTCCCAAGATCTTCTTCAGAACATCTGCTGTCTATCCACACTTCCTCAGTGAAGTTAATTTTTATGCCCAAGTGTACAACTTTAATCTCTCTATTCAATTTCATCTTATTTGATTCCTAACTCTAACTTTTGGATCCTGACTCTGTCATACACTGTTAGCCATTTCTCCAAGCTTTGTGTCATCTGCTAATTTGATCTACGTGCTTTTTTTGCCTTTATCCAAATCATTGACAAAAATGTTAAATAGCACAAGACAAGCACAGATCCCTGAGGTGCTCCGCTGCTGACTGAACCATTAACAACTACTCTTGCAGTCTGGCCATTCAATCCGTTTTAAGTCCATATCACTCCATCTTCTCTATGAGTATACTGTAGCTCCCTACTATCCTGGGATTTCCTCTTCGAGGTTGCACTGCCACTGGCAGGCTGGGGACCCCAGAAGCCCTTAACTACTTCTCTCAGGGTTATAGGGATAACCCTGATAAGCTGGATTCAAAAAGTAGCTTGCTGTTTTATGTAGTGGAACCCTAGTTCTATTAAAGTGGTTCATCAGCCCCCTTTGAGTATGCTCTCCATTGATTATCAAAATTAGGCAGCTAGAGTTCATTAGCTTTGGAAAGAAGCTTTTATTAATGAGAACAAGTTAGTATAAAATCAATCCCTCTCAGCAGTCTAGGATATATTCTCCTTTTATGTGTCTGTGTATACAATATCTACATGTACACACACAAATGTATATATTTGTATATTTATGTATCTATGTATATACACACACACAAATGTATACATATAATGTATACATACACACATAGTCCCAAAAGTCTTAGTGCAATTATAAGCTTTAATAGTATAGACAAATATAGATTCCATATTTATATTTGTCTATATATGTCTGCACATCTATATGTATATATAAGCAGCATATACAGATATAGATAGTACATATATGTATAGATATATAGGTATAAATATAGGTATACTACAGTATAGACATAGATATGAATGGACTATATAGATATAAATAATATATATACATAAATATAAATAGTAAATATAGATATAGTAGAATATATACTATAGTATATAGATATGAATAGTATATACAGATATAGTTAGTATATATACATAGATATGGATATAAATAATAAATATAGATATATCACAGTATATACTATAGTTTAGACATAGATATGAATGGTATATGTAGATATAAATAGTATATATGTACATAAATATAAATAGTAAATATAGATATAGGACAGTATGTACTATAGTATATAAATATAAATAATATATACAGATATAGTTAGTATATATACATAGATATGGATGTAAATATAGATATAACAGTTATGTAAACATATGAACATCAGTTTAGGCTTAGATAGAAATAGTATACATGGATATAGATAGTTATATTTCTCTAAATACATAGAATGCAGACACTTAAACACCTACACTTTCCTGGGGAAAGTGGTCTCGAATTTTCAGAGCAGAGGTAGCCAGGGTAACTCGCAGCCACTTTTCTCCCTTTGGTGGGTGCTGCTCTCTGCTGGACACCAAGAGGCTTAAAGCTGTTTCCTCACAGTGTCTCAGTTCCTGACACAGATGCTGCCATCAGCACTTCTATTCTGGGGGCATGGCCACCCATGGGAGTCTTTCAGGCTCATCTTCTGGCTCTCTCCTCCGCCTCCAAAAGGTCTCCTTGTCCTGAGCTTGGCGAGAGCTATTCTCCACTGGGCTGCTGGATTGTGGGATTCCACCCTAGCCCACTCTGCTTTCCTCATAAGGGCTCATCCTCTTGCCTCAGTCACTTTCCCATACGGCATCCTCTGCTTCCGTTCAGTGACTGTGCCAGTCCTCCATTTCTCCCAGAATGATGGAAGACTGCCCAAAGTTTGCACCTTTGATTGATTGCTTCAGTAAAATCATCTAAGAATTACTCATTCTGATTTAGCTCGTTGATGGGTTGATTGTGTAACTCAATCACACCTGATATAAAGTGGGGTTGAAGTGTCCTCTTGCTTCTTCCACTAGCATATGAAATAATTCATCAAAAGCTTTAATAAAACCTAAGGATCCACATCATCTCCCAGTTTAATCATTCCATCAAAAAGGGATCCTGTTCTTGAGGAAGACAAACTTGCCCTCCTCCAGTCCTCACAGCAGCCCTGTCAGGTGTTTAACATTTCCTTCTTCTCAGCATATGAACAGAATATATAGATATAAATGGTACAGATAGATAGATATAAATAGTAAATATAGATATAGTACAGTATATACTATAGTATATAGATATAAATAGTATAGATAGATAAAAATATAAATAGTAAATATCGATATAGTATAGTATATACTATAGTATATATAAATAGTATAGATAGATATAAATATAAATAGTAAATATCGATATAGTATAGTATATACTATAGTATATATAAATAGTATAGATAGATATAAATAGTAAATATAGTACAGTATATACTATAGTATATAGATATAAATAGTATAGATAGATATAAATAGCAAATATATAGTACAGTATATGCTATAGTATGTAGCTATAAATAGCATAGATAGATATAAATAGTAAATATACAGTATATACTATAGTATATAGATATAAATAGTATAGATAGATATAAATAGTACAGTATATACTATAGTATATAGATATAATTGTATAGATAGATATAAATAGTAAATAGATATAGTACAGTATATACTATAGTATATAG
>JAJPUD010005136.1:22201-36378 GCA_023553655.1 Myrmecobius fasciatus | reverse complement strand
AATAGATATAGTACAGTATATACTATAGTATATAGATATAAATAGTAGATAGAGACCTTGCTAAGCCAGCAGGGCCGGCTCCTCTTTAATCCAACCTCAGCTCTTAGACAGTTTTCTTGGCCCAGGATTACCATTTCACTGGCAAAGGGAACCTCTGGGGGAGAAATGCCCTCCGCATGGGGGAGACTTCTCGTCACTAGAGCACTGAGAGGTGGTCCTCCCTGGGGTCACACAGGCCTCCCGCTTGTATCGGAGGTGGAACAAGAAGCTGGGTCTCCTTCGCCAAGCTCAGCTTTCTATTTGTTGGGGTATCCCTTGTCCCACTTCTCCAAAGGGACCAGTCAATCAGTTAATTACTTTACGTCAGGCCCTGGCTGAGACACAGAAAGAGGCGAAAGAGGGTCTCGTGTCCAGAATTCCCCGCCCTCGGCGGCTGCTGAGGTTTGGTGCCCGTGGATGACGCCTTTACCTGTTCCGCATCCTGGCCATGGGCACAGAGGGCTTGGTAACTGGGGAGGAGCAGCGAGGACACAGACCTTTAAGTTAGGGCAGTCGTCATCTCTTTAGAAAGGCAAAGAGTAGATCGTGGACAAAAGATTCTGCCCTGGGAATGTCTGCCATGCTCTCTCTGCCCTTTATCCCTTCAGCTCCTAAAGGGAGTGACCATTGCCAGCGGGGGCGTCTTGCCCAGGATTCATCCGGAGCTGTTGGCCAAAAAGCGGGGGGCCAAAGGCAAGTCTGAAACGATCCTTTCCCCTCCCCCAGAGAAGAGAGGGAGGAAATCGACTTCGAGCAAGAAGGGTGGGAAAAAAGCCAAAGCCGCCAAACCAAGGACATCCAAAAAGGTAAATTGAGAGCGTGGAGGTGGGAGAGCCTGGTCAGCCAAAAGGCTGGTGTCCCTCAGACCTTGGAGTGGGAGAAAGTAGCAAGGATTCGAATCCAGAGACGAGTCAGCCTTTAGGGAGAGAAAGAATGGGGCTTAAAGTGGCCCAAGTTCACAGGCTCTGGAGCTGAATCTAATTCAACTTTCACTTAACAAATGGGGAAACTGAGACCCAGAGGAGCAAAAGGACAGGCCCAAGGTCATGTATAAGTGCCAGACCTAGGCCTTCTGATCCCTTCCACCATGCTGTCCCCCACTCCAATGAGACAAAAATACGCATGGCCACCTGCCCCAGCCATTGCTGTTTGCCTCCATGCAGGGGGGAGAGAACCCAAATGATCCCAAAGGTCTTCCCATCTCCAGAGCCTATAAGCCCCATGAGCTTGGCCACGTGAAAGTCATTACTCGGATCTGCAGTGGGAGAAGAAGTACATGGGAAGGTAGAAAGGGAGGGATCAGAGTCACTGATTACCTTCTTCAATAAGGGCCCTTCCTCCCTCCCCTTCCTCCCTCCCTTCTTTTCAGTAGAAGAAGAAAAGATACTACAGACATTTGTTGGCAGGTTAGAGTGTGAAATAAGAATGGATGATGGCTCAGTGGTCTCAGATTGCAGTGGGCCTTGAACGGTTCTCATAGGATTCTGAACAACAGGAGCCACTGAAGATTTTTTAGCAAAAGACCAGACCTTTCTGTTCTCTATCCCTCCTTTATTCGCTCCTTTTCTTCCTTCCTCACTTCTTCCCTACCTCTTTCACTCCCTTCTTTCTTCCTTTTCTTTCTTTCCTCTTTCATTTCTCCTTTCTTCCCTTCCTTCCTCCTTCACTCCCTCCTCTGCTGCTTCTCTTCCCTCCTTCCTTCCCTCCCTTCTTCACTCCCTTCTTTCCTTCCTTTCTCCCTTCCTCCTTCCCTTCCTTCCTCTTTTCCTCCCTCTTTCTTCCTCCTTCCCTTTATTCCTTCCTTCTTCCTTCCTTTCCGTCCCCCCACCTTTCCTCCTTCCCTCCTTCTGTCCACATAGGGCATCATACCCTTACCTTTTTTTTCTTTTGGATTGCTGCTGCACCCTCCCAAGACATCTTGGGGTTTATGGGCTAGATTTCTCTCTTAAGGATGAGGCTTTAAACCCAAATCACTCTGCCTCTCATTGATTGGCCAACAATAGGTCCCAGGCTAAGCCCCCTTGGTCTTAGTTTTGGCCATGATTGCCTCAGAGTGAATGTAAATAGCCATCATTGCTGCTTTGACCAGAAATCTTGACCCTCTTCCCCATCCAGAGTGAATATTTTTGACTAGGTAAAAGCAGCCATTCTCTGCCTCATTTCTTACCTAGCCTTAATCTGGGTGCAGCCTCAAATTGAGACCACTTAAAAAGGCCCAGGTCTCCCCGTGCATCCAGGGCCAGCACGTCCTGCTCTCTCTGGCCCCAGGACCAGATGCTCTGGAGGGGAAAGTGGCCAGTGACCTTGCCCAGCCCTCCTTCCCTTCAATGGCGTGACATGGCGTCACCTCCCCAACGTCATGGTCCTCTTCGAGAACAACGGACAAAACTTTACCCTTTGCCTCAGTTCACAATGGACAGATCACCTGCCCGAGCCCTTTTTAGCTCAGCTAATAACAGCAGGGGTAGGAACCCGGCACAATGTGCTTGGCCTGGTCTCCCATCTGTCTGTCCTTCTGGTTTCCATCAACAGTCCAAAGCAAAAGATGGTGACAAAGAAGGAGCCTCGAATTCGACATCCGAAGATGGACCTGGGGATGGATTCACCATCCTTTCTTCCAAGAGCCTTGTCCTGGGGCAGAAGGTAATAAAACTAGTCCTAGTGTGGGGTTGTAAAAACAACTGGACTGGACAGCCTGTTCATCTGCAGGGAGGTCTTACCCCACGCCACACAACTTGAGTTTGGCCCAGCCAGGCTGGACCGGAACTGTTCGTTTTTATAAACGAGAACTGTGGCAATCTCTCGTAAAAGCCCAAATCGCGTCTGGTTCTAAGACTAGCACAGACGTCGGTCAGCCTGTGGGCAGAAGTAAAAACGGGTGTCAGGTAAATAAATCAGTCGGAAATGTGGCTTTCCTAGGAAACCTCCAGATACCTGTTTCTGTGCCCACACAGACAAAAAGAATGGCCTGTCTACAGGTCAGCCTTACGCTGCTTGAGGTAATTAGTTTTGGTTTGGGTTTTAAGATGGAAAATAGAAATATGTTTTATTAAATATCCCTTGTGTTAAAAATTAATTATTCAATAGGAAATCAGTCTGTTCTCCTCTGCTCTTTGAAAAGAAAACAAATGCATTTTTAATCATCTTGGAGAACATGAAAGCTGCACAGCCACATATGCAAATTCAGATCCATAATGTAAACTGAGAAGGCAGTGTATCTGGCAAGTCAGGAAATAAGATGCATTCGGAAACTTGCAGTCAATCACTCCCCTGGAAGCAGACTCTCAGCAGCACGGCACCTGACAGCTGGAAGGGACTTAGAAGGCGAGGACCTGAGGGATGATGGAGCTCAGTGAGAGATGAGAAGAAAGATGGGGGAGAGACATTTGTCAGGGTCCCCCGGCTAATGAGTGGCAGGGCCCCACATGATGCCTCCGTGTCCCTCCTGACAGTAGGTGAGACCCCATTCAGAAAGGGGGATGCCATGGAACACTTGCTGGCAGCAGCTTCTTTCTCCGTTGTCCTTAAAGGCTTAGAAATGAGGGCAAGAGCTTCTGGCTGTTTCAGAGATGAGGAGAGGGAAATAGGGAAGAGGAGAAAGGAGCACATGGAAGCTGTAAGGCTCATGGGAAGCCCTTTTGCTCTCTGCTTTAGGAGGAATTAGGCCGCCCTACAGGAACTCCCATTTTTCTGATGTATTGAGGTTTATATAGTATTTTTTCTTTAACTACCCTGTAAGGCTGCAGGGACGTTAGTATTCCCATTTTACAAATAGGAGGAGAAGCAGTGCTGGTGGTATAGTGGTGGTAGTAGTAGTAGTAGTGGTAATAGTGGTGGTAGTAGTAGTAGTAGAAGTAGTGGTAGTAGTAGTAGTAGTAGTGGTAGTAGTAGTAGTAGTAGAAGTAGTGGTAGTAGTAGCAGCAGCAGCAGCAGCAGAAGCAGCAGCAGCAGCAGTAGTAGTAGTAGTGGTGGTGGTGGTAGTAGCAGTAGTGGTAGTAGTAGCAGTGGTGGTGGTAGTAGTAGTAGTAGTGGTAGTAGTAGTAGTGGTGGTGGTGGTGGTAGTAGCAGTAGTGGTAGTAGTAGCAGTGGTGGTGGTGGTAGTAGTAGTAGTGGTAGTAGTAGCGGTGGTGGTGGTAGTAGTAGTAGTAGTAGTAGTAGTAGTAGTAGTAGTAGTAGTAGTAGTAGTAGTAGTGATGGTGGTGGTGGTGGTGGTAGTAGTAGTAGTAGTAGTAGCAGTAGCAGTAGCAGTAGCAGTGGTAGTAGATTCAAATCTCAGAATCTCATGAGTCAAGACTCCAACCATTTACAGAATAAGGCTGAAAAATTATTTCTTTCTAAACACACAGATGAGCTTTACAGTTGAGTAGCCCAAAGGACAGAGTACTGGAAAGGAGCCTGGGCAGAACCCAAGAGCCCTCACATTCAATAAAGCAAAGTCATTTGTTGGCTCTGTTGGGCTTTCCCAGTAGTGTCTGTGTGTTTGGAGGAGGAAAGGGTTAGAATTGGGGAGAGAAGTAATGGCTCTTCTTCCAGGATTGGTCAAGGGGGTACTCGACTGATGCTGGTGTTCAGATAGGTGTTCTCTATAGAAACAAAAGAAAAAAAGGAAAGGATGGGGGTTTCTTAGCTTTTTCTGACATGAGAGATGTCATGATGTCTCTTGGACACCAGAGGGAAACTTGTAACCAATTAAACATTAAGAAACATGAAGAGCTCAAAACCAATGCTTGGTCTATAACTCTACTCATTGAATCTGTCCATAGGAAGTTTAAATAATGAATAGCTCGGAAGTAAATCAGGCCACTTCCATTCTAGTTAAGTGTTTTCTGTATTTTTCCTTTCTCCTTGCACAGCTCTCCCTGACACAGAGTGACATCAGCCATATTGGCTCCATGAGAGTAGAAGGCATCGTCCACCCAACCACAGCTGAAATAGACCTCAAGGAAGATATAGGTAAGACTCATCCGGGGGGAGATCAAAAGAAGGTTCACCTTAATGTTGCTGAAATAAATTTTTAGAAGGCTAGCTGATGTGGTCAGCCATTTACAGCATGTAGCAAAGAACCCACCTTGGCCATACAACCAAAGATTACATGGCGGATACGTTGCCCACAGTTGCATCATATTTTATCTCCAACTTCCAGCTTATGTTCACTGTTAAGCTAGCATTTGCCTTTCTGTTTACAGCAATTAGCTTTATATTTACTTTCTGCATATCATTTCATTTAAAGCATCAAATACACAGAGTGAAGTAAAAATAAAAGGAAACAGATATGAATGAGGTCATGATTGTTATTTATTCATTCAATAAGCATTTATTTGTGTGGAAATACACACACATACATATATATATATATTTGTTCATTCAATAAGCATTATTAGTGTGGAAATACACACACACACACATATATGAATTGCACATGTTTAACCTATATTGGATTGCTTGCTGTCTAGGAGAGGGAGATGGAGGAAAGAGAAGGAGGAAAATTTGGAGCACAAAAGTTTTGCAAGGGTGAATGTGAAAAACTATCTTTGCATATATTTTGAAAATAAAAAGCTATTATTTTAAAAAGGAATAATAGCAATTTTCCATATTCAAAAAAAGCACATATTAGGCAACTACTGTGTGCTAAGTAACATTCAATGTCTAATCGTGGGTGGAGCCAGTGGCCTTGGAGTCCAAAGCCCCGGGTTCAAATCGCATCTCTGACACATTCGGGCTGGGTAGCTATAGGCCAATTACTTCAATTCTCATGTCTATTGCTAGGATTTGCAATTTTATGGTGGTTCACTGTAGACTGGAGTCAGGAAGTCCTGGGTTCAAATTCAGCCTCAGATACTTATTAGCTGGGTGACCCTGGACAAGTCACTTAATCTTGTTTGTCTCCATTTCCTCATCTGTAAGATGAGCTGGAGAAAGAAATGGCAAAACACTCCAGTATCTTTCCAAGAATAGCCCAAAGGGGGTCTTGAAGAGTTGAATATGACTGAAAAACAACAGCTTCATAAATAGTATAGGTTTTATTATCCCCTTTTTACAGATGAGGGAACTGAGACTCAGAGAGTTTAAGTGGCTTACCATTGGTTAGCTGGGAACTAAATACAGATCTCTCAGCTCCATATTGGGAGCTCTTGTGGGCTCACTTGGAAAGAGCAAAACCTGTTTTGTAATCACGGCTTACTTTCAATTAAATTTAATTAATTAGTCAATAGTTGTAAAAATAAGCAATTTTCTTAGTATAGCAGATTTTACAATAACATATTAAGAGTTAATTTCAGCTATTCTGTTAATTTACATGGTTAAATCAAAACCTAGTGGAGGTGTCATTCTAACTTTCAATGTATAAGGGACTCTGATAGGTTGATGACCAAACAGAGAAGCTTTTTCATATATATATATATATATATATATATATATATGCCAGAGCAAGAAGGGACCTTTAAAAATCATGTGATCTAAGGGTTCTTAACCTGGGGTCCATAGGCCCCTTGAAGGATTATCCAACCCTGGATACATTTCAAGGGTTCCATGAACTTGGAGAGGGAAAAAAAATACATCTTTTTTTCCACCAACTTCTAATTGAAATTGAGCATTTCCTTTAATATTTAGAAACAGACTGAGTCACTAATGCTAAGTCATTTACAAATATTACTTTGTTTGGAGCTCACAAACTCCATGGGAGGTGTTACTCTTATCCCTCCTTTACAGTTGAGGAAACTGAGGCAAAAGGTAAGTGATTTGTCCAAGATGACACAGCTGGTCAGTGTCGGAGGCCAGTTTGGAAGTCGGGTCTCCCTGACTCCAGGTCCATCTCTTTATTCTCATTGTGATACACAGAATCACCTGTGTATAGACAGTTATACAGAGGCTGGTCTAAACCAGGCTCCTCAGATTACCAGTGAGGAAAAATAGCTCAGAGGAAATGACTGGATCTGTCATAAAAGTCACTAGGAATTGAGCCTGAAATGTCATTTTAGGCTGTCTGCATTCTGAATTCATTTCAGTTCATGAATTCTGAACTTAAGGCTGATATTAAGAAATTACTTTCTTACCCTGAATCAGAAGCATTCTCAAACAATTCCAAATAGAACCTGCCCATGTGGGATAACTGGGGGTGGAGTATAGACCAAGTGACCAGCTCCAAAGGCCCTCTCATTAATGAACATTGGCTCCAGACCCAGAGAGTGTGGGCTCCGGTTCTGGTTCCGAACTGTTACCCAGTGTCCCGGTGACTGTTGGGCAAGACCCTTCTCAGGGTCTTATTTCCTTCCCCTGCAAAGTGGGAGGGTTTAATTAGATGGTCTCTAAGAAAGCTCTAGTTCCAAATCCTGGGATGCCAGATGTCCTCTCGATGCCCCTGCATCCATTCAGTATCACCAGCTTTGGCCAATCAGTATACATTTATTAATTGCCTGCTGTGTGCCAGGCGGAAGCCAAAAGTTAGCCCTCTACCTGAGAGACTCGAAGAACTGGACGTGTACAAAATGCGGGATAGGCGTGAATCCCAGAGAGCCGTTTTCTGCCCGGTCCCTGGCTATCTGTGCTCTAGAGCCCACCAGCTTGCCAGCCCCTCCCACAGGACGCCAGGCTCGCCTAAGGTCCTGGGCTGGCCTGAGGTTCCAAGGGGACTTTTCTGTTGTTGTTGGAAGAAACACTGTTTCTCCTTTTTTCTCCCACTGAGTTTTCAGGAAGGAAGAACCAGATTTCCCTCTTTTCTCCTTTGTAGGTAAAGCTTTGGAAAAAGCCGGTGGGAAGGAATTCCTGGAGACGGTCAAGGAACTGCGCAAATCCCAAGGACCCTTGGAAGTGGCTGAAGGTAAAGCCGACCCGGCTCTGGGGGGCGATTTGCCCACCAAATGTGGGGGCAGCGTCCTCCCCCTCAGTTCCACCAAATCCATGTGAACTGTTCTTGAGAGCACTTCTCTATTAGGCAGTGAAGTGTGCCCCCAGCTGGCATGGCTGGTGGCTCTGGCCCCTTTGGGGTCCGGGGAATTTTGGCCTTAGGCTTCCCCGGCCCCTATTGACCTCCCTGTCTTCCAGGAAGGCAGCTGAGTCTGAAGTCTCCGGATTTGGAGCTGGAAACTTGGCTCTGCCATTTCTGCCAGTGACTTTGGGCAAGGCGGGTCACCCCTCTCGAACTGTACCTTCTTCGGGGCCCTTCTGGCCCTAGTCCTGTGAGCCTGCATTTAATTTGTGAAATAAGACCCGAAGGCCCCTCTTCATGTCACCCAGAACCCGAACTGCTGATGGGCATTGTCGTCCCTCAGGAAGCATTTCCCCAACACCTCCTAGTGCCGGCTCTGTGGTAAGCGCCGGTGATGCGAAGAAAGGCCCAAGTCCCCAGGCCCTGGCAGCAAGGAGCTGGCTCATGGTCGGGGAAGAGCTCACGGCTGGTGTTGGCAGGGCCAGGTGAAATACGTACAGGATGGGAAGTCTGGAATCACCTGATAAGTGGGGGTGCAGCGCGGCAGCGACCAGATCCACGTGTCTGGCCACATTCTGCCCAAAGTAATTCGGTATCATTGTGGCTGCTTTCCTTTCCATATTTGGGGCCGACTAACAAGCTAAATTCTGTTCATCGGCCTTAGCTTGTGTTCCTGTTACACTGATTACAGGGGCAGCTGCAGGGTCCGGCGGCTGTAACAGGGCCCTGAAGTCAGGGAGACCTGAATTCAAATTTGGTGCCAGTCACTTAACACTGACTACTTAGGGTATCTCAGGCAAATCACTTAACTGATTGCAAAAATCAGAACAAACAAAATCACCCACTGTCCATAGTGCATTTTTCTCACAATTATTCTGGGGTCAGTAACATATTGGAGCCATTTTGCAGACAAGTATAAGGAGGAGTGGAGATGCTAAATGTCCATTTGTCTTTCCCACAAGCTGTTGAGTGTTAGAGCAGAACTGAGGCCCCCTAATTCTGCTACATCATGCAGGGATTGGACGGCAGGCCCTTTTGGGTACTTGGGCATCTGGCAGAATAGTGTTGTCAGCGGTTAGAATAATGATGATAATAATAATAATAAACATTTATATAGCACCACTATATGCCAGGCACTGTGCTAACTATGCTACAAATAGGATCTGCTTTGAGTCTCACAATAGCCCTGGGAGGTAGGTACTATTATTAACCTCATTTTACAGAGGAGGAAACTGAGGAAAACAGCAGTTAAATGACTTGCCCAGCTAGTAAGTGTCTGAAGCTGGACTTAAACGCAGATTTTCCTAACTCTAGGCCCTGCACTTTATCTGCTTTGCCACTTTTAAGAAAATAAACTTTGAGATCCCTCCCTGAGAATAAGGGCAATTTCATTTTTGTCTTTGCACCTCCAGTACTTAGCTCAGAGCCTTGATAAAATATCTCTTGAATTGTGTGTATATATATATATATATACATATATATATATAGTGGCTGAGGCAATTGGGGCTAAGTGACTTGCTCAGGGTCACACAAGCTAGGAAGTGTTAAGTGTCTGAGATCAGATTCGAACTCAGGTCCTCCTGACTTCAGGGCTGGTGCTCTATCCACTGCGCCACCTAGCTGCCCCGACTATAACATTTTATAACATTCATAAGATGTTATAAAATCATAAAAAACGATAACATCTAAAATACAGAAAAAGAAATGATTTGTTTCACTAAGTCACATTTAATAACCTTTAACACTGCTCAGTGGAGTCTTCACTGTTTAAAAGTGTCTGCCCTCAGGGAGATTACCTTCTGCTGCTGGATGTGCAGAAAAGTATAAACAAGATATTATCCTCGTGGAGGTTTGGGCAGGGGAGGAGCCAGCACGGGTGGAATCTTAGGTCTCCACATACACTAGTGACCGGCCCCACCCCAAGCCCCCCTGGGCTGCTGGTTTGTTTCAGTGGCTCCCCAAGGTTTAGGATGAAGATCTGAGAAGTAACCGCCTCCATTTCTCACTCCCCTTGTGTGCATTAGCCATCGTCAGCCAGTCCAGCGGCCTGGCAGCCAAATTTGTCATCCACTGTCACATCCCTCAGTGGGGCTCGGACAAATGCGAAGAGCAGCTGGAGGAGACCATCAAGAACTGTTTGTCGGCTGCAGAGGACAAAAAGCTCAAGTCAGTGGCTTTCCCGCCCTTCCCCAGCGGCAGGTGAGACCCGGCTCCGGCAGAGTCCCCCTGCCTTACTCCTTCGTCCCTTGGTCCCATCAGTATGAGGTGCCAGCTGTGCCCGGTGACTCTCGGCCTATTTATAAGTGTTACGGAAAACGCGGCTTCTCATTAAGAGCAGGATCCGGCAGCACGGCAGAAGGTCCTCGGGTCAGCCCTGAAGTCGCACAGAGGCGCAGCTCCAGATGCCCCCGACGCCCCCGGGGCTTACGATGCTGCCGTTCTGGGCTTGGCTGCCCACGTTTTGAGAGCTGGCCAGACCGTCAGTAGAGATGATGAAAGAGAAAGTTCCACCAACCAGAAGTAATATCAGGCCAATGCTGATTGGTTCAAAGCCCCAGGCAGCAACTGCCTGTACTGGTCAGAATATACCAGTTCTAGGGACAGAAAGAGGGAGGAGGTGGAGGAAAGGTACAGACACACAGAGCCACCAAGAAGTTGTCATCAGAAACCCCAATGGGCACCTGCCACCCCATTCAGAGACTCTGCCTATCTACCCCAGAAATGTCCTTAATTTACATTCCATGTTACCAAGGCCTGAGCAATTTATGAGAAAATGTGATCAGGATCAGACAGACGGATGGATAGATAGGTGGATAGACAGATAGATAGATATGGATGGAAGGAATAATGGATGGATAGATATAAATGGAAGGATGAATATAATAGAGAGATGGAGAGATAGATACAGATGGATGAATATAGATGGATGGATAGGTGTAGATAAATGGATGAATAGACAAATGGATAGAGATATGGATGGACAGACAGATAGATAGATATGGCTGGATAGATAGAAAACATAGATGGATGGACAGGCAGATGGATGGAAAGACATAAGATAGACAGATGGGTGGAGTCTTGTCTATCCGGAAGGCCCCAGCTCTGAAGAGTAGAAAAAATTGTCCATTTAAGGCACTTTGGTCCAAGCCTGAGAAGGAGACAAGGAAAGCCCTTCAGACACAAGCATTTCGTGTAACAAAAAAATTGTAGGAAAAGGCTGGAGCAGAAAAGGAGCCAGAATGGGGCTGAGATCCGGGTCTGAGTCCCAGCTCTGTCCCTTCATTTTTGATTTGATTTCCTCACCGATAAGCTGGAGAGAATATACCAGCCCCTGCCCAGAAGCACTCTAGAAATGGAGTTCCATCTAACTCTGGTCAGAGGGAAGGTTCAGGGCCTATTTCATGTGAAAGGCCAGGGCTGTTGAGCCATAAGGATTATCCCACTATAAGTGGCCTGACACTGCTTAGGTTAGCTTAAGGGACCTGACCCGGATTTCACTGGCCAAGAAAAGAACCTTCTACAGTGCAGCCCATAGAAAATTCCAGCTTAGAATAAAGAGGCTGTGGCTAATGTGGAAATGTTTGATTTATTTATCTATTTGATTTTCTTGCCTTCTCAATAGGTGGGAGAAAGGAACAAGGTCAGAGAGAGAATTTAGAACTGAAAATAAAATAAAGGAGGTCTGGTTATGAGTCCTGGCACAAGCTGGTGACTGAGCGAGTCAGTCTGCCTTGATGGCAGTTAGTTTCCTCAAATGCAAAGTACAAATAAGAGTGACATTATTATTCTTACAATATTTGGACAATCTTCACTAGAGGGTGGCTGTGAGGAGAGCTCTTGGTCAGTCTATAACTATTAGTATTACCTTTTCACATTTCCCTCTCTCTGTCCTGGGGATCATGGGACCCCAGGGCCTGAGCTGCCAAGGGGTTCTGGCCTCCCACCAGAGTCAGGAATGCTGATACAAATCCCGGCCCTGCGTGGAAAGTGCCCGTCCCCTCTTACAGAAGAGGAAACTGAGGTCTGCAGAGGGCAAAGCTGCCAACATGACTTAGCCTTGCTGTCAGAGAGCAGGGACTCAGAATGCTTCATCTGCAGGCGTTTTGTGGGGAAAACGTCACTGCCTCAGAGGCAGTCTTGTAGCAGTGAAGCGTCAGTCACCAGCGGCTCCAGGAATGCGCTTTTGGGCCTTCCTCCCCATCACACACACACACACACACACACACACACACACACACACACACACTTATACACACTATGCACACATACACACATATATGTACTTGCACACACACCACACATAATACACACTCACACATATACACACCATACACACATTTACACGCATACACTTACACACATACACTTACACACACATCCACAAGCCCAGGAGCATTTAATGATTGTGCTTCCTCCTCCCTCTTTATGCAGAAACTGCTTTCCCAAACAGACTGCGGCCCAGGTGACCCTCAAGGCCATCTCTGCCCATTTCGATGACTCCAGCTCCTCATCCCTGAAGAATGTCTACTTCCTGCTCTTTGACAGCGAGAGCATCGGTGTCTACGTACAGGAGATGGCCAAGCTGGACATCAAGTAGCCCTCCGCAGCCGGACCCTCTTTGTTTTCTCCCTCCACAGGGATCTGAAGAGGATTCAGCTTGGAATGAGAGTTGGGCATTGATTTAAGAAAAAAAGAGAGAGGGGGAGAGGGTGGGGGATGGAGGCAGCCCCATTTGATGGAGAAGGAGCACTCCCCGCCATGAAGAGGGGGGAATGATTTGTGCTGTCACTTATCCCAATCCTCCATGAAAAGTGCCCGCCCCCATTTTCTATTCACTTTCACTATCCTCCGTCCCACATTATCCCGGCTCCTCCCCGGGATCGCTACACGTGTGTCTTCTTGTCATTTTAGAACTTATTTTCCAAGGACAGACCTCGTTTTAGATTTGTAGCATTGACTTTTACAGGCAAAAAAAAAAAAACAAAAAAAAAACCTTTCAAAATTCTTTAAAAAAAAAAAAATCTTCTGTTCCTCTTTCTTTTTCCAAGAGGGGAGGGCACGACAAATGACTTTGGTTTCGTCTGTTGTCTACATTCCATGTCGGAGAGACAAATCTGAAAGACATTTTTCACTTGGTGCTTTTCTCCAATATGTTTTCTCCCCCTAATAATCTCTGTAACTTCTGATAATGTTTCTCTTCAGGCTTGTTTGTTTTTTAAGGAAAAAAGAAAAAAAGGCAAAAAAGATATCCAGAGTCGTCCTTATGCCATTCAATTTTATTGTGAGAGATTTTTTCCAAAATTGGAAAGGCATTTTATTGTTTGACTTATGTCTGGAAAGAGAAAAAGAGCACAGATTACCTCCTCAAAGCCGGCCCAGACCCAAAGTTAGGCCCTAAAGACTCCTACTCCCAAGCAGCAGATGCCAGCTTGAACTACAAGTGTCTGTTGGTACTGCAAGGTTACATACCCTACTTTTTATGCCTTCTATGGAGTGGGGTATGGTTGAAAAGGGAGAGGGGGACCCCCCCAAGGGACTAGATTTAGGATCAGCAGAATGGTGGTGTTCTTTGTCAGTTAATCGGCTTGAACAAACTACTTCACTTCTGGGTCTCAGTTTCCCCATCCATTAAATGAAAGGGTTGATCTGTCCATCTTTAAGATTCTGGGGTAGAAACTTGGGCTGGTCTTGTGGGCTGAAAGGGTCATATTATACAGGTCTGGAAATATGGGGACAAGGAACAGATCCTTTTCTAGGAATGCTTTCAAATCGCCACAGGGAGGAGGAGCAATGGTTAGGCCAATTACTGAGCAGTTACAGACAAGAGGAAGTTATTTGGGGCCTTCATTTAAATAGGCCAGTAGTCCCCACCTTCAGCAAAGGAAAAGTAACAAGAGAAGCCTGAACCAAGAAGCTTCCAGTGAATTTGAGCCAATTATGATTTAATACCAGCCTCATATTCTCTTTTTACCTATCCCTGACAGAAAGACAAGTGAAAGATAAGAAACTACACTTGAAAACACAGGTCAATATTAATGCTTCGAGTAAGTCAATGGGTGGGTCTGCTGAAGGAAAATTATCCAAGCCCATAAGGATTGTGAGATTTGGGGAGAGAGGAGTCTGTGTTTGATCCAAGTCTCAACTCCAAACCCAGTGTTTTTTCCACTCCTCACATTAGCTGAGATCTTGGTTTATGGCATCCGCACGGCAGCCA
>JAJPUD010005136.1:0-22191 GCA_023553655.1 Myrmecobius fasciatus | reverse complement strand
GGGTCCCCGAGGCAGCCAGGAAACCAAAGCCGACTGCCATGGGGAAGTGAGCGCAGGGTTTGAAGCAAATCTTTCCTGCTGGCTCATTTCATCTAGTCCAACCCTTGGCCACATCAGGATGGTCAAAGACCCTCCAACCAGAGGAAGTGAGCACTTAAACGGCAAGAACTCAGCAGACTCATGCTTTTCTAATCTCAAGTATCCCTCCATGAAAATCCTCCTGTGCCTTCTTAACATGTAGAGTTGACCATGGAGTCTTAGGAAGTTACCCAACAGAACTCAAGCTCTGGAAGGGTCTACAAGATGGGAAATACTTTTGAGTTTGAAATCTGGTGATGAGCCGCGGGTCCCAGAACCCACGAAGGCTGAAAATTAAGACTCAGCATTTCAACCAAAAGGTTGGCCACCAGGGGGAGCATTTTACAACAAAGTAACTCAACAAACTTCTAAGGCAGGAATAAGGAAAGGTTGGGATCAAGTGGAGGAAAAATACTCGCTTCAATAAAATTACAAATCCGTGAAAGTCTTAGTACTATGACTTCTACAGTAATGTAGCAAAGGGTGTACTTTTACTGTTATATTCCCCTAATTATCTGAACATTAAGAGACTGGGGAGAAAGCACCCTTCATTAAAATGGATTAATCTAACAAATAATTTGGCCCTAAGGAATTCTGCCCTCTGAAAATTTATTTAATATTATAGAAAAAGGAGATAAAAGTAGGGACTTAAAAAGTCATCATTTCAATATGACTTGTCAAACACTAATAAAAAACTAGGAACAGCATAAGTCTGGCTGTTAATGAACACCACGTCCATTTACCCAGAGTCTGCCCGGCAGATGAGCTTCATGTCCACTCATGAATGCCCAGACCAGCACAGTTCTGCCAAGGGAGGGGAGAGGCACCAAGCCTACCCGTCTAGTCCTACTCGTTTGTTTCCCACTAACAGAAGGCAAAGTGATAAAAGGCCAGTGAAATCAGTCAGAGGTCCTGCCTGGGAATTCCATCTGGGCCTCTTACCAACCAGCAAGTACTCCTCCCCTTTCCAGGCGGAATTGTGCTTCTCTACAAGATAAAGGGTCAGCCTGGATGACCTACAAGGTCTGAAACCCCTATGAAAATGGCATCTGGATGGGCACCCTGATGTCTCATTCCCCCCTTTCCCACGCAAATGACAGAAGAGCCAGAGCATGACTTGAGATGCTTGTGCTTTTCCATCCCTCTTCATATGGCTCAGCATGCCCACTTCCCATGGGATCAGCTGGGCTGAGGCAGCTAAGTACCCACACCTGAGACCAAGCAAGTGAATGACACTGACCAACCCAAAAATGACTTCTTAAGAAATATTTTTCTAACGCATCCTCTTGTGTGCTATCAAGTGAGCCTGTTGCTACATCCCAGGCATTGCAAGCATAGAGAAGAATTTCTTCCTTATATCTCAGTCCATCTGACACTTTCTACTCATCCTTCTTATCTTCCTTTAAAAAAAATCCATCGATTAATTGGCTTTGTTACCTTTTCTTCTTTTCCCTACTCTCTATGAGGGTGCTGTCTGCCTCATCGTTTTCCAGCTGGAGGAGATGAACAGGTCCCGGCTCTTGGCAACCCTAACCATGAGCCTTCCAACATAGAAGCCGCTGATCTGGCCCACACCATCATTTCTTCCCATGGACAGCAGAAATGTCAGTGCACCTAGGAAAGGCCAACAAGGAAGAGGAATTGGTTGCATGTAACATTTGTAGGCTTTGATTCCTAGCAACCTCAAGCAATTGTCTTGTTCAACCCCCTGCCTCAAGAAAAGGTACCCATCCCAAGCAAATGCCTACCTATTTTATTTTTTTTAATTGCCAAGGCTGGAGAATCCCCCTAAGCAACTCTGGTTTGTTTGGTCACCTTTATAAGTAGGTCGTGTCTCACCAAAGTGCCTGAGAAAGCCCCCTTTTTACCTGGTTTGTAAGTCTTGAGAGGCTTCTGTTTCATACTGTTGACAATGTTGGTCACCACAACATTGGCATGTAGGCCAGCATGGTATGCCATCTTGGGTTCCTTCACATCAGCACAGTCTCCAATGGCATAGATATTACTAAATCCCTGTACCTGGAGGTGATCGTTAACCAGTAAGGCACCATTACTAGCCATTTTATTACCTGTTAAACAAAATAAACACAATCACTCTCAATCTGGACAAAATAAAAATTCTCAGTATTAACTTTAAACTAATCATTGGGATAAGACGAGGGTAGGCTTTCAAGGCTGACAAAGTCAATGCCTTAAATGACATTTTCCCTGCTTCTGTGGCAGGGACTCTTGGGAAGAAAGTACTATAAACATGTAAGCCATTACTATTAAAGTTATCATGATCAACTGTATCATTACATGACCACTCCATTGGTTGATTTTTCGATTTCCTTTTGGGCATTTTGTTGGAAAAAGCAATACTTTAAAAGAAGAGCTTAAAACTACTTTTTTAAAAAGAGAACATAGAGTAAAAGGGAATGAAAGGAAGCAGAATGTTGTTAATTCCTGGCCTTGTGTGTGACCTTAGGCAAGAGATTCTTTCTCTCTGTGGGCTTTGGTTTCCTTCAGTAGATTGTAAGCTTCTTGAGGGGAAAGCTTTAGTGACATACATGCGCACTATTAGTCAACTATGGGACATGGTAGCCAAAAGTGCTTTCTGAGGCTGTGTAAGTATCCAGAACCCAATAAAACTCTTCAAATTAAATTGAGATATATGTTAATATCCTATAATATATAACAAAAATGATGATTGGGGAAGGCTTTGAAAAATTTCAGAAAATGAGACTTGGAATCAAACAAAAAAGGCTAAAGGCTCACAAGAAACCCTGGACCTAATGTCTACAGCATCAATACTTTCTTAAAGAAGCAGGAAAAAATGAAATTGTGAGTTATTGCTAGTGTAGGTCATTTCCAAATCTGCTATTTGTGTCATCTGGTCATTGACTTGTTAGCCATTTCGAAGAATAAATCTGAAAAGGGAGGCAGTTTGGCACAGGAAAATAAATGAAAACACCAACTTTGGGGTTGCAGGCCCTGAGTTCAAATCTTACCTCTGTAGCTTACTAACTGTGTAAGCTTGAGCAAACCACAAACTCAACCAATTTCATGTATTAGAAAGTTGAACTAAATGGCTTCTAAGATTACCTTTGGCAGTAAATATATATGATTCTGTGAGCATAAAAATTAAGTAAAATCAAAATTCCATCTTGACCTTTTTAATAGCATACATACACACACACACACACACACACACACACACACACACACACACACAAATAGATAAAGGAACAGCTAGTCCAGATTATCACCATTTCCAAAGGAAGTTGAACTGAAAAATAATTCCAAGGAGAATCATATAGACAAGGACAATTCCAAATTAGTATATAAACCTATTTTATAAACTCTCACAGCAAATAATGGTGGAAGATTTTGAGCAGTCAAGCATGGGATGTGACCCAGCAAGCCAGATGATACCAAGAGTAGTTAATACTGGAACTTGCCTAAGGGCCACAGTCAAAAACAGAAATGAGTTTCCAGTTTCTATAATTTTCCCCTCTCGTTAATAAACTGTAATTGAACTCTTGAACTCTGAGATCACAGTTCCCATTGTATCACATGTGAAAGTAAAAGCCAGCAGAAGAAACAAAAATAGGGAAACTGGAATAAACCAAACATACATAAGAGTCTAAGGTAATGCAATTTTTAAGATGTGAAGAAATCGATTCTCAAAATCTCAAAAAAATGAAATATGCCCCAAAACTTGGGCAAATCACAGTTATTAATACTCCCCCAAATGGACAAGCAGATAGCAATAACTTTTCATCTCTATGCCTACTTTCTAATCCCTACAAAACCTTCCTATTAAGAGTCTCCTTGATTGTAACATGAGAATAATGGAAAAGGTCTATTCCCATAAACACCATACACAATAGAACACATCTTCACAGTCATGCAATTGATTTAAAAAATAGAAAAAATTCCCCTTACTGTTTAATAGCTAAAAAAAAAAAAGAAGCATTTGAGCTATTAAACTACACTTACCCTTTACCCCTTTACTAGTGGAAAAGGAATTAATGGCAGCTCTTTTTTATAGTTGTAAAGAATGGGAAACCAAAAGAGTGCTTATCAGTTGGGTACTGAATGAATTATAATATATGAATATGATGGAATACTATGGTGCTGTACAAAATGATGAAGGGGATGGTTTCAGAGAAACCTGTGAAGACTTAAATGAACTGATACAGAGTGAAATGAGCTGAGCCAGAAGGACAATTTGTATAGTCATAAAGATAAACAATGAAAAGACTTGAGAACTCTCCTCAACACAGTAACTAACCCCAATTCCAGAGGAACTATGATGAAATATGCTTCCCCCTTGAAATGGAGAACTGATAGACTCAGAGCACAGAATAAGACACAATTTGGGGGGAACATGGTCAATGAGAAAATTTTTTCATTACTACAAGTCTGTAAAAGGGGTTTATTTATTTTTATTTATCAAGTGGAGGGGGGAAGGAAGTTGGAAGAGAGAGAAAAAGTGGATCTTCATTTGAAAGAAATTAACAGCAAACCAAGCATTTGCTATCACAGAAAAAAAATGGTCTTCATATATTTTCATGCATTTTAAGACTATACAAGAATCCCTGACAGATGAAAAAAAAAAAAAAAGAAAGAAAGAAAGAAAAAGTTGGACTGCTTTTTGCCATTTCCTTCTCCAGCTCAATTTACAAACAAGGAAACTGAGGCAAACCGAGTTAAGTGACTTTCCAGGATCCCACAGTTGGTGTCTGAGGAAGATTTGCCTCACCTAGGCAGAGGGTCTCCAAGAGAAAAGGAAGAGAAGCACAGGCTGACTTGGGAGGTAATGAGTTCCCCCTCCCTGAAAGTCTTTAAGCAGTGGATAAATGATCATTTGCTGGCAATTCTCGTTCATGGATGGGATGCCTCCTGAGCTGCCTCAGACCTTGGCACAGTCCTAGGTCCCCTGAATGGGTGATTTCTAAGAATTCCTCCCAATTCTAAATCTAATGCTAAAAAGTACCTTTAACTCTGAAAAATCTGTGGACTAGATCAGCTCCAAAAGCTATCCGGGATTCTTGGGAGTTGTAACTGCCCCCTCTGAGGGTCCACTGCCGTGTGGATCCCTTTGGAGCCACCAGAAATGTTTTAAATCACTGAAATCGCAAACCTCGAGCGGGCTCAGCCAAGTCCCCCTCATTCTACCTTTGGGCCCTAATGGATCAGAACCCTCATTTAACAGAAACTGGGACCCAAAGAAGGGCTCTTCCGAAGCCACTGCTGGCACTTTGGTTCTTGGCAATCAGATGCAGATGATGAGGTCAGAATGTATTGATCGGTTATTAGGAGAGGGGCCGGGCCAAGCGGACAGAGGAGGCGGCCAAAGGAAGCAGCAAAGCCCACAATCCCTCCGGGATGCCGGACGAGGGAAGCTCCCGCTGACTCTGTGCTCCCACTCCGGGGCAGGCTCTCTCAGCGCTCACATGCCCGAGAACGAACATCACAATGGCCCGTGTCGGGGCTTGCCCGGAACCCAACAGGCCGCTCCCGTCCAGGCAGGGCCTTGACCTTTTTAGTGTCACAGACCCCGAGGCATGAAGCGCTGACCCACTCCCGGCTAAGGGGAACACCGGCCCCCTCCACACTCCCGGGAGCCGAGGCACCTGCACCAGCATTGCCTATCCCCCTTGCCTGGGACCCACTTGGCACATCTGCTGAATCTGGGACGGGGCAAAGTCAAATTCTGGGGGCTTCACTGCTTGTGTTAATCTGGCCCGGCTGGGACCCAACGCTCTCCAGAGCAGGGGAGTGAAGCCGGAAGCGGGGAGGCCCTGGCCGGCAGTCGCACGGCGAGGAAGGTCAGAGGAAGATGAGAATCCAGGACTTGCGCCACCGTGCTGCGCCGCTGGGCTGTTAGGTCTGCAGACGCCGCTCAGGTCGTCAGGACGATGCCATGAGGCAGCATTTACGAACTCTCTGGCAGGAAGCGTGGCCGCTGCCCCCAATTTACAGATGGGGAAACCGAGGCGTGCAGCGCCCGAGGGGCAGGGCCTGAGGTCCCCAGAGGTGGCACAGGATGGTGCCCCCCCCAGCACTTACCCAAGGCGCTGCTGTACGCGAAGGAGTTGATCTTAATCCCATTGCAGAGAATCACCAGGTTTGCCTCCAACTGCGTCCCCTTGTCCGTCTGCATGTGGATGCTGTCCCGACACTCGTTGAGAGGCAGCTCCTCCAGGTTGGTCACACGCTCGCCTGGTGCCAGAGACAGAAGAGCTGTGACCAGGGGACCTCGAATGCCGTCCCATTCTTCTTCCCATTTTACAGATGAGGAAAACTGAGGCCCGGGGGAACGGGGAAGGGGATCACACTAGTACTAAATCCCACTGTCCTCCCTTGTGAAGGACGCCCGCGTGGCCCCGGCTCTTGGGGCAGCCAAAGCCCATGGCGGGCCTGGCCGCTTCCTCTCCATTCCCCGAGGTCGCTTCTCCCCTGCCCAAGAGAACAACGTGCTTGGGAGGCCGGGCCAAGGGGCACAACTGGTCGAAAGCTCCATCCAGTTCCTTCAGGAGCCCGGACTAAGATTTATGAGACTCTGGCAAAGGCGGCCCGGCCTGGAGTCTCCAGGCCAGTGGCCACGAGCCGCAAGGGCAATCTCAGTGAGCCAAGGGGGGCCCGAGAGCCTGCAGGTAAATGTGGGGACCCAGGGATTCCCCAAGCCGGGGGGGGCTGCAATCACTCACAGGGGAAGAAGAACGAAAATAACTCAATAACAACATTGTGTCTGCAGAGCAGAGTCTCAAAGACCACAGCAAGGCGCCGACGTTCAATCAGGCAAACAGCCATGAGCCTGAGCCCCTCGTACCCGCCGCGCCACGCAGTGAGCAGCCCAAGGCAAAGCATGGCCTCGGCTTGTTCAACTGTAAAATGGGGATAGCAGACTCCATCCCTGCTAACGTGCTCCCGGCTCTAACTCCACAAACCGGAGTGCTCCCCCCACCGAGAGGCCTTTTTCAGAAGCCCCTGATCATCAGGAATCCCCCTTTTCTCAGACCCCATCCCCACCTGGCTGCGAGGAGGCAATGGCAGCCTGCTAGGGACATTCACGGGACTCCGTGTAAGGAGGGAAGCCTTAGGAAAGGCATTCACCACAGCCCCAGAAGGACCCCATTTACACCTTTCTGGTGATGTTCAAGGTACAGGAAAGACCATCTCAGGATCCCACCCTACCCTAAAGAAGGAATAAAGCAAAAACCTGGGGATAGGGGGAAATCCCCAAGGGAATCAGGAAGGAGAGGGCAGGAGCTGGGGGAGATGGGGCACAGGAGAAGGAAGGGGCACCTACTGAGCAGAAGTTTCACCCCTTTCTGCAGGAGAATCTCTTTCACTTCCTGCCGAACACAAGGAAGGAGTTCCCGGTCAGCCAGCGGGACTTTGGAATGAATAAGAGTGACCTGCGGACAAGAACGACAGAGGGCCCTCAGCCAAGAGGGCCCCAGGTTCCCCCAGGCCCAGGAGAACCTCAAGAAGCCAAAGAATGAACATTTCAATCAAAATCAACAACAAAAAAACATCTATTAAGCACCTACTATGTGTCTGGCACCCTGCTAATATCTATACCCTCTACCCTAAGGAGAACAAAGGAAGAAAAGTTATGACTGGGCCAAACAATAACGTCACGGGATGATAACACTACTGCGCGTTAGGAAACGGCAAAAGGGGCCGATTCAGGGAAACTGGCAAGATCCGTATGAACTGATGCAGAGTGTGGTGAGCAGAACCGGGAAAGCAACATATACAACAGCAACACTGGAAAGACCAAAAGCTTCAAAAACTCAGCGACTCTCGTCCCTCCAATGGCCGGAGGACCAACAATAACGCAAACGGAAAGCATGGACTCGAGATGCAGAAGAAGACCACTGGATGAGGAAAACATGGAGCATTGCTCACAAGGAGGTAAAATTTTAAAGGGAAGGGATGTTAGGGATAGGATCCCCAGCCCCCAAAATGAGTCAGTATCAAGCAGCATTGAACTCGTTTAATTTAAGAGAAACAAGCTCTGCCTAAGAGAGATCCATGAATTCAGATCTAAGTCTCTTCCTCTGTTCCAAGATCTATTATGGGGAACGGGCCTGTTTTACTGGGTCTTTGAGTTCACATCTTTTAATTGGAAAAAAGAAAAAGAAAAAAAGCCTTGAACACAAATGCTTTAAAAAATGCTTGACCAACATTCCAGGTAAAATCTCACTTCATAATCTTTTATTATTAAAAGAAAAAACTTCCTAATATGAGACTGATATTTGATACGGTGATAAACACTAAGCTAACTTAATGTTTGTGTTTGTTTTTTAACAGCCTGGAACACAAAGGTTTATAAAAAAAAAGATTTAAAAAATGCTTGACCAATATTCCAGGTAAAATCTCACTTTGTAACCTTTTTTTATTAAAAGAAAAAACCTCCTGATATGAGACTGATATTTGATAAGTGATAAACACTAAACTAATTTGATTTTTGTGTTTGTTTTTTAAAAGCCACTTTAAAAGAATTCTCATTTTTATAATCAGAATAGCATTAAAGTCCAGTTGAATTTGATACAAAATGGGGAAAGTTTTGTTCAGAAACAAAACCGTTTTTTCCATTTATTTTCTTAAAAGAATTGAAGGACAATGAGATGATTCGGGCCAATTCCAACAGACTTGTGATGGAGAGAGCCGTCTGCACCCAGAAATAGGAATATGGGGACTGAATGTGGAACACAATACAGTATTTTCACTCTTTTTGTTATTGTTTGCTTGCTTTTTTTTCTTTCTCATTTTTCCCTTTTTTGTGTAGCATGATAATTGTGGATATATGTATATTAGAATTGCACATGTTTAATTTATATGGATTGCTTGCGGTCTAGGGGAGGAAAGTGAGGGGAAGGAAGGGAGAAAGGCTTGGAGCTTGGAGTTTTGCAGGGGTGGATGTTGAAGACTATCTTTGCATATATTTTGAAATTAAAAAGCTATTATTAAAAAGAAAGAGAGAGAATTGAAGGGAAATTTGGCTAAAATGACAGGAAATGATAATGACGAATGCTGGAGGGGATGTAGGAAGACTGGGACACTGATGCATTGTTGGTGGAGCTGTGAACGGATCCAACCATTCTGGAGAGCAATCTGGAACTCTGCTCAAAAAGTTATCAAACTGTGCATACCCTTTGACCCAGCAGCATTTCTATTGGGCTTATATCCCAAAGAGATATTAAAGAGAATTGAAGGGAAATGTAGATTGTTTTCCAGACAGCAAAAAGATCAGTGTGATACAATAATAATAAGATAAAAGCTTTAAGAGTTTACCCAGCATTGTCCATTATGCTGGGCCCATAAAAGTCCATAAAATACACATAGGGAGAAAAGATCCTGTGGACTCCTGACCTCACCAAGGTGGCCATTCCTTCCATCAGTGCAGATTGCAGCCCCGGCACATCCATGCATCTGGGGCCATTGAGCTAAGTCCCTTCCTAGCAAGGATCTGCCCAATGCACTAAGGCCTTCCTAGCTCGGCCACGGGGCGTCTGTCCTTCTAGTCCCGTGATCAGCCCACTGTCTTTCTCAATCAATCCTTTCTCAATCCTGGCACCCAAACCCCAAGCCAAGCCCGGCGGGCACCTCCTTCTCGGGATAGTCAGTCTTCAGTTCCGCGGCCATCTCCACGCCGGCCGAGCCTCCTCCCACCACCACCACATGCTGGGAGTTCTGGACCTGAGCAAGAAAAGATGGAGGCTCATCCTTAACAAGGATAATTAGCATCATCAGTGTAATTAAGTCAACGTGGTGTGTCTCAAGCCCTTTCCTGGGAGGCTCCACACCGGAGGCTTTGTCACTCCCCTCAGGTCTCTGTGCCCCAGATAAATCTTCTTGCACTTTCTCATCTTCCCTCCGCCTGTCCCTAACACCAGGAGCACCTTCCCTCATCATCTCTAGCTTTGCTCGAGTGCAGGGGGCATCCGGACCAGCGTTGGAACCCAGGGCTCCCTGAGGAGTCAGTTACCAAAAGGAAGATGGTTCCGGGCTCTTCAGTGGGATTTCAGAAACAAGGGCCACCGAGTTAGCAGCTCTGGCTGTGGGAGATAAGCTCTGGCCATGTAAAAGAAAGCTCTGAAAGCCCAGGGGGACCAAGCCTGGCTCTCCCCAGAGAGGTGGTGGACTACAGGGGCAGAGCGAGGCCTATGTTTTCGGGCACGGATAACGTGCTGTTGTTTCATTAGATTGTATAGGTTTGTTATAAGAAAGGCTTTGAGGGGGGAGAAGGGAGGGGCATGAAGGCTTGTTTTTAAAGCTTTAAGCCAAAAAAAAAAAGTTACGTTCTCACAAGAACGTAAAATAAATCTTTCCTGCATTCAAAAAACAAGTTTAAACGAGAAAAAACCAGGGAAGAGGGGAGGGGGAAGAAGGAGCAATATCCCCACCTCCACTAGTCTTCCACTGACAGACTCAGGACATGGGAGATGGAAGGGGCCTCGAAGGCCACTTGACTTCATCCAGTCGGTGCCCACTTGAGAATTCTCTCCAAAAGATGAAGAGGAAGAAGAACAAGAAGGGGACTGGGAGGAAATTGGTCTAGCTGAACTAAACACCTCAAAGGAGGAGCGCAAGATCAGGCAGGAAGGGGAGGACCTGAGGAGGGGGCTTCGAATGCCAGGGCTAGCTTCTCCTGCTCCCCCTAGTAGGCCTCTGGGAGGGTGGACCCCCCCTCCTGCTATGGCTCTGAGGGTCAGCCAACCTTTCTGCAACCCCCCATCCAGTTTTGGCTCTTCCCAGTGGATGAGCCCTCCCCCCACACTGGCCACCATTACTCTCCTTCATTGGCTTGGGCTCTCTCTCTCCCTCCCCCAGGACTGCCCACCCTGCCCCTCCCCCATTCCCACCTTCACTTTCCTCCCGCCCAGGGACCTGTCCAACTCACCTGCTTCACCATCCCTTCGTAAGCCTCGATGGCTGCCTGCTGGCTGGAAATCTGGTTGAACTTCCCCGGGAACGGCCCACAGCTGCCCGTGGCCAGGATGAGGTGAGAGTAGGAGACAGCCTGCGCCAACGAGGCAGAAATCTGCTCAGAATGAGGATGAGGGGGAGGGGGGCATCTACAAAGCACCTACTGTGTGCCAAGCGCTTTTACAAATGTCCTCTCAACTAGTCTGAGGCATTATTCCCATTTCACAGCTGAGGAAACTGAGGAAAAGGGGCCTGCCAGCTCAGGGCAGAGGCCAGACTTGAACTCAGGCTGGCTTCAGAGCATGAATTCCTTCCCACCTGTATGTAGAAGGGTCCGGCCACTTACCCCCAAAGGAAGAGAAGGGAGGGGGAGCAGCAGAGTGGGGGAGAGCTTCAGAAAAGGGAGGATGCACTGATGGACTGGCCCAAGGTCATCCATGCTGGACTGGAAGCTCCTGGAGGGTAAGATCCCATCGTACCCTTCTACAGCCAGCCCTCGGGGGCCACGGGAGCATTGGGGGGACCTGAAGCCTTAGCCAGCCCTCTGGGGCCAGAGCCTTAGCCGTCCTTTGGGGTCACCCTCCCACGCCCCGCACTTGCCTCACCCTCCTGGAGCAGGACCTTCTGATTCTTCAGGTCCAGCCCCACCACCAGGTCTTGCCGGAAGTTTCCCTGGAAGGTCTTTGCAAATGAGATGAACGTCTTCTTGGCAAACCCTGGGGTGCCAACATCTGGTGAGTTGGGGGTCACTGAGGCTGCTCCCCAAGTACCCAGGGCTGGACCACAGGAAAGGGGGTGTGTGCCCCCTATTCCTGGCTCCCCCCACTCTGTTCCCCCTTAGCCCTCTTCCCTGACCCCCATCCCCCACCCCGACGCCCCCTAGCTACAGGGCGCCCCCATGCTCTCCCCCCAGCTCTGGGACGGACTCAATAATCCCCAGGGAGACTGCGGCCACAGCCCAGCCCCCCAAAGAGGCCTTTACCGCTCTCCACAGAGGCCCGCAGGGCCCCCACGTTGTGATGGAAGGCGTCTCTCATGTCCAGCAGCGTGAAGGGGACGCCCCAGGCCTGGAGCTGGCTGGCCGCCGCGATGCCTCCAAAGCCGCCTCCCACGATCACCACGTGCACGGAGCTGTCCACGGAGAGCTGGGACCCCATTCTGGCCTAGACAGCCCCAAGGGAGGAAGGGAGAGGGGAGGTGAGAGCAGGCGCGCGGCCGGCTGTGCAGCGGCCTGCCGGAAAGGCCCGTGCCAGGGCCCGGGTGGGGCAGGGCGCTGGGCTCTCCAAGCCTGACCTGGCAGGGGCTGGGGGGGGCGGGGGCCGAGAGGTGCAGGACGCTCCGGACGCTGCCACGTGGCCAATGCCGCCGGCTCTGCCTCCCGCTCTTGCTTCTTGGGGGTGAGGGGGGCTTCTCTCGGTGAGGGAGGGGAAGGAGGAAGTGACAGCTATAAAAATAACTATCGATACAATATATATTCTCGGAAAAAAGAAAGTGCCCAGGGGCCGAGCGGGGCCGCCCTGGGGCGGCTCCCACGGCCCAGAGGGCAGGCTAAGGCCCCCGGGAAAGACTCACTGAGCCTTCGGAGTCCTGGGCAAGGGGCCCAGTCAGCGAGTCAGAGGGCGCAGCGGCTCGGCCAGTGCCCCCCCCGACCCCGCGGCTCCGCTCCCTAACAAGAAGGCGCTTCGAGGCGCAGCCTCTGACGCAGAGCCCGCAGCGGGCTTGGTCTGCCCCCGAGGCCCGAGCGGCCCACGCCAAGGTCCCGCCGGCCCTCCACATCCATCCGTTGGACCCGGGAGTCCGAGCCGCCTTTCCGGCCTGAGCAGGGATAGCGAGGCCGCGTCCCGAACCTCACAGGCCTATCTCGGGGCAGTTCTCCCTGACCAGAGCCAGAACCCATTTATAGATGAGCCTGAGCCTCCGGAAGAGGGGCCTGGGCCGCTCCCAGCTCTCCAAGCTGAGGCCGGGATCCCCGAGTCACAGGCCACGTGGGCCCACCACAAGGAGAGCGGACATGAGACGGCCTCGGGGGTCCCCCTAAGTGGGGGAAGGGGGATGCCGGGACACTTCTCCTACCCAACCTGGAAACCCACAACGTGCAGAGTGCAAAACAAGGCCTCCAAACGGTCACTTGGTCATCAGCAAGCATTTATTAAGCACCTAGTGTTTGTGTGCCAAGCAGTGCTAAGCCCTGGGGTACAAACAAAGGCAAAAAAAAAAAAAAAATGCCTCGAGGAGCTCTCCCTGTCCCAGCCCCAAAGAGCCCAGGACAAAAACAAGGGAAGGCAGCTCACAGGAGGTGATTAATAATTGGGGGCAGGCTGGGAAGATATGAGCCCGGGGGGGGGGGGGGGAAAAGAGGAGGGGGGGGGGGCGGCCGGCCTAGGGAAAGGTGCAGAACTGGCCAGGGAGTGCCTGGGCCTGCATCAGGACAGACCCCCACTAAAACAAGGGTGTCTCTCCCTCTAAAATGGCTTAGCCGCTCAGTGGTTCCAGCCCTTGCTCAGAGTCCAGGGGAACCTGGTCCTCCAGACCAAGCTGGGGAAACTGGCCCGGTGCCCACCTTTCTCTGGACCTCAGGTGCCCTGCTTGGCAACGGGGCTGGGTAAGGCTGTGGGCTGATGTTCCCTGCAGCCCGGGTCCCACCTCAGCCTCCCCCAATGGCCTTTGCTCCCATTTCAACACTCAGCCTTTCAACAGCTCCCTTTCCCAACTCAACAATCAATGGCTTTGCCATCCCTCCCCCCACTCATTGCCGGGCTGAGCCCAACTACAGGGCTCGGGGGAACAGACGCTCGACTTCTGTTTTCCAAGTTTTTACTGATGTCTGGGGATTTTTTATAATCATTTATATATATATATATGTGTGTGTGTGTGTGTATAAAAATAATCATTATAATCATCATTTTCATCCATCACCCCACCCACAATGAACCTACCCAAGCAAAGAAAATGAAAAATAATTTTAAAATATAAATAAAACAATTTTTAAATGGGAAAAAAGAAACAAAAATCAAACACACTGACTCAGTTTCCTCACCTGTTCAATGAAGAGATTAGAATAGAGGGCCTAAATCCATGATGGATCATGGTGCAAGGTACTCCATGACCACAGTTTGCACAGATGCTCCCCAGTAAGTGGGTACCCCTTTGTTTTCACAAAGAATATATAGGAATATTCGGAGATGACCCTTTCAGCATCTGATTTCCTCTTGGGAGGGTGCCCAGCATAGTGATCAATGGGCCAAAGGAGAAGAGCATTAGCTCCCAGTGACTTTAGGTGCCCACATCTGGCTGGCACATCAGGTGGTACAATCACACACCTGGCTCCTACTTCCAGCTTTTCTATTTCCTTGTTGACTCTAAGCAGGGATTGTTTTGATCTCTGTATATCCATCCCTAGCAGAGCACCTAGCACACACTAGGTGCTTAATAAATGCATCTTGATTATCTTTGTACCACCAACCTAGAACTATACCTGGAACACAGGAGGTGACTAATAAAAACGGATACCTCCAATCCATCCTCTCTTCCTTCTGTCAGCAAATTAGGGCTTCGTTGCCAATAAAATAGCAAAAAGAAACTGATTAAGCATTTACTATTTGCCTGGCATTGTAAAAGACAAAAAAAAAAAATTAAGACAAAAAGGAAAACAACCCCTGGTCTCAAAGAAGTTGCCTCCTAATGGGGGAAGGGGGGAGGATGCCCTTCTCTGCCCTCAGCAGAGAGTGTGAAGGCAGCATTCTATGGCAGATCAATGGATTTATACTTGAGACCCAGCCTCACATCTCAGCCATAACCCTATTCAACCTACCTGCTCTAAGTTTCAGTTTCCCCATCTGTAAAATAAAAGAATCTGATGATCAGGGCTTCCTAACACCCCCCCTTTTTTTCCTGTGAACCTCTTTTGGCAGTCGTGTGAAGACCACGACTCCCTCCCTTCAAAAGCATAAAATAAAACACAGAGGATTACAAAGAAAACCAATTATGTTGAAATAGAATTGTCAAAATATTTTTAAAAATAAATTCAGAGTTGCCTTTGAAATCTATGATCAAGAAATCCTGGACCATCAGATCATCCCTAAGATTCCCTTGGAGATTCTAAACATTCTATGTTCTAAGATCCCTCCTAGAGCCTAAGATCTCTCCCAGGTTCTAAGGTCCCTCCCAGGTTCTAAGGTCCCTTCCAGGTTCTGAGATCTCTCCCAGGTTCTAGGGTCCCTTCCAGGTCCAACCCTCTTGGCTCTGGGTTCAAAGTCTCTTCTATCATGGGCAATCTAGATTCCAAGATCCCTCCCAACTCTGATGTTTTGTAACTGCTCTGTGACTCCGTGTATGGCATCAGAGTCACTGTCACTCCCAGAGAGCACTGAGCCTGGCCTTGAGCTCCAACAAAATGCAGCCCAAGGAGGTGTTTAAGCCAAGCCTGAGAAAGCTCCTTCATGATATTCTAGCAGACTCCTCTTCAGAGACTGGCCTGGATGCTCTTTGGGGGTTTCTCCCAATCTGCAATTCCAGGAATTATGGGCTCTTCCAATATAAGCAACTGATGCTTCATCGGGGCTTCACAAGGAAAAGAGATGATGTCTGCATATTACTGATAAAAGGCGGCCTTCCCTTTGGCCAAGACACCCATGAGGGACAGACATGTACACTGTTTACTTTTGAACTTCATGGCTCCTTTCCCAGTCATTTAAGTGTTACCCAATTCATTTTGTAATCGTTTGCTTTCTTAATCAACAGAACTTCTTGGAACTACTCCCACGGGAGACGAAAGAAAGGGGGCAGAGTGCTGCGACATTTTTTGGATGTTAAAAAGAAGTCGCCAAAGTGGGGCACCATCATAACTTCTCTGTAGGCAAGAACTGGCTTACTCTCGGTGTGCTATAAGGACTCAGCACTGGACTGCCTAGAGTTGATCTGAAGGTCACCAGGAAGAAGGAGAAATGAGCTGCCCTTCATGACAACCCTGTGAGGGAGGCACTGCAATATCTGTATCCCATTTTACAGATGAGGAGACTGAGGCTCACTCCTCCCCAGATAAAAGTGCTCTCCCCATCCTTGAATGGAAGCCCAAAGCTCTCTATTCAACCATTTTACCTCTCTCCCAATTATCTATATCTCTTCCCCAACATCACCACCACCAAATTTCCTTCTGGACAAGACTTGGGTCTCATTTCACCTCTGAATCTCCAATCCAAGACACAGTTGTTTTTCAGTCATTTTTAAGTCGTATCCGATTCTTCACAGTCCCAATTAGGTTTTTTGTTTGTTTGTTTGTTTGTTTGTTTTGTTTTAGCAAAGATACTGGAATGATTTGCCATTTCCTTCTCTAATTCATTTTCCAGATGAGGAAACCGAGGCAAATAGGATGAAGTGACTTGCCCAGCATCACACAGCTAGTTAAGTGTCTAAGGCCCATTTAATCTCAGCACATAATAAATATTTAACAAATGCTAGCTGAATTGAATTATTTTCTCTGTTTCCCTACTATAAAAGATGTGGATATAGTTCTGATCTCTGAAAAGATCCATCTTACTCCACTAACCTTATTTATTTCTACAGGAGTTGGGGCAGCTAGGTGGTGCAGTGGACAGAGCACCAGCCCTGAAGTCAGGAGGACCTGAGTTCAAATCTGATCTCAGACACTTAATATTCCTTAGCTCTGTGACCCTGGGCAAGTCACTTAACCCCAATTGCCTCAGCAAAAAGAAAAAAAAAAAAAAGAGTAAGGATACAGGAGTTGTCGGCACTGAGAAGTGAAGTGGGTCATATGGCCAGTATGGCTTAGAGGCAGGACTTGAATCCTGGGCTTCTTGAAGCCCGGGTCCACCCATAGTGCCAGGTTGTCCCAGTCCTGTGCTTTCAGCCCACAGGCAGTAGGTTCCTGCCCCCAGGCCTTTGTCTGGGCCCTGGTAGTTTGTCTTTTGTTCTCAAAGAGTGTCTCAAATGCACTCTCTCCTAGGATTCCTTCAAGACGCAAGTCAAAGAGCATCACTTGCTTACTATGTGCCAGGCAAAGTGCTATGGCTTGGATGCACAAACACAAGCCAAAAGGACAATCCCTGCCTTCAAGGTATATTTTATGCTTATAAATCAATTAGATTATCTTGTACCAAGTACTGGCCCCGATTAAAGAGCAGCAATCCAGATGAGAGGTAATGAAAAACTGAACAAGGGTGATGACTAGGGAAACTGAGGCAAGGAGATGAATTTGAGGATACTCAAGTTGCTCCACAGCTGGTCAAAAAGGCCAAGCTGTTGTTCCCTGGACAGGATGTTCCATCTCCCACTCAGACCCTTTGCTCAGGCTGTTCCCTCTGCCTAGAATGCTTTTCCTCTTCACTCATCCTCAGAATCCCAGTCTTCCTTTCAAAGTTAATGCCTGAAACTTGAAAGGATGGAATTGTTGCAGCAGGTGGGACTGGAGGCAGGGAATACAGAGGATAAGGCAAGATGAGAAGATGGTTCTAAGCGTAGTCCAGTTTAACGGGCAAATAAAGTTCATTAAGATAATTGATGCAAGGTCACTTTGGTTCCTACCCAGGAAGCCTTCCCTAATCCAACCCAAGCAATTTGCACCTTCTTCCAAAAAATGCTCCACCTCCTTGTGAGAGGGCACTAGCCTTTCTCCTCCAGGAAGTGTCTTTGTGAAAGCAGGGAATGTGGGTTCGTTCAGTCTGCCACATCAGCCCACGGACTGTCTGGTTCCTGAATGCTGGATTCAAGTGAAAGGTGGCTGCCACACTAATTCCATCTAATTCCATCTAACAGACTCAATATACTTACTACCTGTGGGCTGAAAGCACAGGATTCGGCCGACCTGCCATTGCAGCTCAGCCCTGTGAATAAGGAGCCAGGAAAGCCAGGGTTCAAGTCTTGCCTCTAACAATACGTGCTGGCAGCATGACCCACGTCACTTCTCAGGGCAGCAACGTGTGTTTTTTTTTCTTTAAAAAAAATTTATGTAAAATGAAATACAAAATAAGAAAAGACAAAAACAAAATAAAAATAAATAAAAACAAAACAAAATAGTGCATCAGGGAGAATTCAAAATACAAAACAAAAAATTTCCATTTCAAGAAAGCATATGTAATAATAGAAGGGCTGATATTCGTGACAGTCCAACTTTGCTTCCTTCCTTTATTTTCTGCTGGGCACTTTTTACTTTTTTCTCCCCTTTCATCCTTCCCTCCCCCCAGCAGTCTACATATCTATGTAGTCTATATAAAGACTAATCTGTCTATATATTAATGGATGCATATATATGTGCACATCGACCCACACGGGCACACACCGCACACGTACCTGCAAACAGACATACAGCATGCACCCACGTACACACGTACGCGTGCATCTAGAACAATATTAAGGAGTCCCGGCACTTCTTGCAGAAATACAGGGCAAAGCATGGGCCTCTCTGCATCCTAGCATCCTATCCTGAGGCGAGAGCGCCTCAGATAACGGAATCCCGCAACGACACTCCCTCTCCCGAAGGAGGTCATCCCCCGCCTCCAGGACCGAGGCTTTGAGCCGCTAGCTCCAGTTCGCAGGGAGGAAGGGAAGGCTTCGTTATTCGAATCACGGTTGTTTCCTACCCGGACACTTCCAGAGCCGGGAAGCGGGGGTGGGGAGTGGTGGCTAAAGGGCCACTTCTCTGCCTCTTGGGGCTCCTGGGCCTCCGCGCCTCACGGTGGGTCTTACCTGGCGCTCCCGAGCTCTGGGTCCAGTAGCAGCGGCCGCAGCTCCCGGAGCCCCTTAATCCTAGGGCCGATGTGACTCTGCGACCCGGGAAAGAGGGGGGAGAGGAAGGAGGAGGGGGGAGAGGAAGGAGGAGGGGGAGGGGGGCGGGGCTCCTAAGGGAGTAATGTGCAATGCGCCCCGCCCAGCGGCTGCCCTCTGGACTCGTCGGCCTTGGCCGGGCCAGCCCTTCCCTGTCCGTCCAAGGCGCAGGCCTAGATCAGTGAGGCACCCAGCAGATATTTATATTTTTTTGCACTTAATATTTGTTCTAATTACATGTAAACATAGTTTTCAACATCCATTTTTATGATGGTAAGTTTATTTGTAATACACATTGCTTTATGAATCATGTTGGGAGAGAAAAATCAGAGCAAAAGGGAAAAAACATTAAAAAAAAAACAGAAAAAAGACGCAAACACAGCATGTGTTGATTTACATTCAGTCTCCTTAGTTCTTTCTGGCTGCAGATGGCATTTTCTGTCCAGATCTATTGGGATTGCTTTGGATCACTGAGCCACTGAGAAGAACCAAGTCTTTCACAGTTGATCATTGCACATTCTCGTTATTACTGTGAACCTTGTATTCCTGGTTCTGTTTGTTTCAGCATCAGTTGGTGTAAATCTTTCCAGGCCTTTCTAAAGTCAGCTTTTTCATAGAACAATAATATTCCATCACCTTCATATACCACAACTTGTTCCAATTAATGGGCATTTACTCATTTTCCAATTCTTTGCTACCACAAAAAAAAAAGCTACTACAAACATTTTTGCACATATGGGTCCTTTTCCCTCCTTTATGGGATACATTTGCTGCACAAGGAAAATCAGATCAAAAAGAAAATGAGTAAGAAAACAAAATGCAAGCAAACAACAAAAAGAGTGAGAATGTTATGTTACGATCCACATTCAGTTCTCATAGTTCTCTCTCTGGATGCAGAAGGCTCTCTTCATCACAAAACAATTGGAACTGGCGTGAATCACCTCATTGTTGAAAAGAGCATGTTCATCAGAGTTGATCATCACATAATCTTGCTGTTGCCTTGTACAACATTCTCCTGGTTCTGCTGATTTCACTTAGCATCAGTTCATGTAAAGCCTCTCTGAAATCGTCCTGCTGATTATTTCTTACAGAACAATAGTATTCCATAACATTCATGTACCATAACTTCTTCAGCCATTCTCCAACTGATGGACATCCACTCAGTTTCCAGTTCCTTGCCCCTGCAAAAGGGGCTGCTACAAACATTTTTACACATGTGGATTCTTTTTCCTTTTTTATGGTGTCTTTGGGATACAGACCCAATAATCTCACTTCTGGGTCAAAGAATATGCACAGTTTTACAATCCTTTGGGCATAGTTCCAGATTGCTCTCCAGAATGATTAGATCATTTCACAACTCTACCAACAATGAATTAGTGTCCCAGTTTTCCCACATCCCCTCTAACATTTAGCATTTTCTTTTCCTTCAAATTAGCCAATCTGAGAGGTATGAGGTAGTATCTCAGAGTTGTTTTAATTTGCATATCTCTAATCAATAGTGATTTAGAGTATTTTTTTCATATAACTATAGATAGCTTTAATTTCATCATCTGAAAATTGTTCATAACCTTTGACCACTTTATCAATTGGAGAATGATTTATATTCTTGTAAAATTGATACAGTTCTTTATATATTTTAAGATTAGACCTTTATCAGAAATATCTGCTGTAAAGATTTTTTCCCCAGCTTTGTACTTCCCTTTTAATCTTGTTTCTGTTGGTTTTGTTTGTGCAAAACCTTTTTTAATTTAATGTAACCAAAGTTGTCCATTTTACCTTTCATAATGTTTTCTAGTTCTTTGGTCATAAATTCCTTTTTTCTCCAAAGATCTGATTTTTGTTTATGGTATCATTCTTTATGCCCAAGTCATGTATCCATTTTGACCTTATTTTGGTATGGAGTGTGAGACATAGGTCTAAGCTGAGTTTCTGACATAATTGTTTTCCAGTTTTCCCAGCAATTTTTATCAAATAATGAGATCTTATTCCAAAAACTGGAGCTTGATGGTTTATCACCTTGATTATTGTGTCATCTGTATCTAATCCATTCCACTGATCCACTACTCTATTTCTTAGCCAGTACCAAATGGTTTTGATGACTGCTGCTTTATAATATAGTTTTAAGTTTGGCACTGAACTAGTAGGCCAATTTAGGCAGAATTGTCATTTTTATTGTATTAGCTTGATCTAGCCATGAACAATTGATATGTTTTGATCTGACTTTATTTAAGAAGTGTTTTCTAATTTTGTTCATATAATTCTTGGGTTTGTCTTAACAGGTAGACCCCCAAGTATTTTATTTTGTCTACATTATTTTTAAATAGAATTTCTCTTTATATTTCCTGCTGCTGGGTTTTGTCAGTAATATAGAGAAATGTTGAAGATTTGTGTGGGTTTATTTTACATCCTGCAACTTTGCTAAAGCTATGAATTGTTTCCAGTAGGTTTTTGGATGATTTTCTAGGATTCTCTAACTATATGTAATATCATCTGCAAAAAGTGGTAATTTTATTTTATTTCCTCATTGCCTATTCTAATTCCTTTAATTTCTTTTTCTTTTTTTATTGCTAAAGCCAACATTTCTAGTACAGTGTTGAATAATAGTGGTGAAAATGGGCAGCCTTGTTTCATCGCTAATATTGGGAATGCATCCAGCTTCTCTCCTTTATAAATAACACTTGCTATAGGTTTTAGATAGATACCACTTATTATTTTAAGGGAAGATCCCTTTATCCCTAGGCTCTCTGGTGGTTTTAATAGGAGTTTTGTCAAAAGGTTTTCCTGCATCTATTGAGATTACCATGTGATTTCTGTTGGTTTTGTCATTGATATGGTCAATTATGGTAATAATTTTTCCTGATATTGAATCAGCCCTATATTCCTGATATAAATTCCACTTGACCATAGTGTATTATTCTGCTGATAAGTTGCTGCAATCTCTTTGCTAATATTTTATTTAATTTTTTGGATTAATATTCATTAGGGAGATTGGTCTGTAATTTTCTTTCTCTCTTTTGGCTCTTTGTGGTTTAGATATCAGCGCCATAGTTGTGTCATAGAAGGAATTTGGCAGGACTCTTCCTATTTTTCCAAATAGTTTACATAGTATTGGAATTGTTCTTTAAATGTTTAGTAGAATTTACTTGTGAATCCATCTAGCCCTGGAGATTTTTTCTTAGGGAGTTCATTATTGACTAGTTCAATTTCTTTTTCTAAAATGGGACTATAAGTAATTTATTTCTTCTATTAACCTGGGCAATTTATATTTTTGTAAATATTCAACCATTTCAGTTAGATTGTCAGACTTCCTGCCACAGAGTTGAGCAAAATAGGTCTTAATTATTACTTTGATTCTTTTTTCATTGGTGATAAGTTCACCCTTTTCATTTTTGATGCTGGTGATTT
>JAJPUD010005135.1:101205-169802 GCA_023553655.1 Myrmecobius fasciatus | reverse complement strand
ATGTTTCAAACCAGTTCCAATTATTCAGTGATGAAGAAAGCCATATAAACCCAGTGAGAGAAATCTGAATGTGGACTACAACATAACATTTTCATCCTCTCTATTGATGTTTGTTTGCATTATGTTTCTCTTCTCAGATTTTTTTTCTTGTAGATCTGATTTTTCTTGTGCAACAAGATAACTGTATAAATATATATACACATTCGATTTGTCAAGTATTTTGATAGTTAACATGTATTGGACTTCCTGCCATCTAGGGGAGGGGGTGGGGGGTAGGGGGAGAAATTTGTAACAGAAGGCTTTGCAAGGGTCAATGTTGAAAAATTACCCATGCATATGTTTTGCAAATAAAAAGCTTTATAAAAAATAAAAAACAAAACAAAACAAGAAAGGGTCAAATTCAGCGAGCTAAAAGAAGCCTACAGAAATGACTACAATAATATAAAAAGAAAGATGAGCAAATCCAAGCCACCCATGAAAAACAAAACTAATTATGAGGAACAATCTTGTCTCTAAAAAGATGAGAAAACCTTTCCACTTTCTTTTTTTGGTAGAGGAGATAGGGAATATGAACATGCAACGTGATTAGACTCCAATTATCTGACTTGGTTGATGTATTTGTTGGTTGGTTTTGCCAAACTGTCCTCCTTCCTACTCTTCTAAGTTTTAACTTTTAAACACTTTGAAATTCTTTGTCAGAAAATACAATTTTGGGTAATGGAGGGAGAAGAAATATTTTTGGAAATGAAGTTGATGTAAAAATAAAAGATATTAATCAAAATTAAAAATTTCAGAAAAAAGGAAAAAATAAACATTGATGAGATATATATATATATATACATATACATATGTATATATATATATATCTTTGTATTTTTGTTGTTGCTACTGTTGGGCCATTTCAGTCATATCTGACTCTTTATGATCCCATTTAAAGATTTTTTGGCAAAGACACTGGAGTGGTTTGTAATTTCCTTCTCCAGCTAATTTTACAGATGAGGAAATTGAGGCAGACAGGGTCAAGTGACTTATGCAGGATTTGAGGCCAGATTTGAACACAAGAAGATGAGTTTTCCTTTGCTCTATCCAAAGTGTCATCTAGTTGTCTACATATTTACATAGATAGGACTAATGATTTATTTATTTATTTAAAAATTTTTTACATATAGATTAAAATTTTATATTTACTTATTTTTATTAAATGAAATGATTTATTTGATTGAATAATCTAACTCACTAAACCCTTCATCAAAGTGCCCTCATCAATGAGGCAGAATTAACATTTCTCTAGTGTTTTAAGTTTTGCAAAGCATTTCTTCCCCCTCCCTCTCATCACAAGGTTTCTTTCCAAATAGTTTGCTTTCATTTAGTACTCTCCTTCCCTTTTTATATTTGGGAGAGAGATGAGATGAGGGGAAGCTAGACTCATTGATATAAGCAACTCTTAATGAGGAAACAGTACCTATGTATAGCAGCAACTATTATTTCTTAAATTATTACTTTTAATAGCATTTTATATCTCCAAATACATGCAAAGATAATTTCCAACATTCACCCCTGCAAAATTCTGTGTTACAAACGTATCACCCTCACTCTCCCTTTCTCCCCTCTCCAAGATAACAAGCAATTCGATACAGGCTAAACATGAAGCAACAACTATTCTGCAAAATATAGCAGAGTGTTGCCTGGAGTACTGAGAGATCAAGTAATCTGTTCAGGGTCACACAACCAGTATATATCGGATATATAGATAAGAACCCTGTTCTTGTTGATTCTAAAGCCAGCTTTACCATGTAACCATATTTCTTCTTTCTGTTTAATTTCTTAAATACAAAGCAAGACACAAGTCATTTCAGGCTACTCCTGGAGGACTCTAGAGGGGGAAGAGAGGTGGCAAGCTGTTAGTGTTTTGCTTTTGAACAATCACACAAGAAGCTAGGTAGGTGGTTCATTATCAGATCTCCATGAAATTCCAGTGACTGCCAGCTTTTATACTGGAGACCTACATTCCTCAGCCAATTGAAGGCTTTGTCTTAGCCAAGAGATTTGTCTGCCTAACCTTCCTTATGTCTCCCTGAAGTAAAAATCTCCTGGTTGACACAGAACAGACAAACTCTTCAGTACATTTATAAATTATTTGTTAAACTGTCCTCCATTAGCCCAGAAGGCAAAGTTGTAGCCTCACCTCCCATGTTCCCTAATTCCCACACAGCTTGTTCACTATTTATTTGTTTGTTTTTGAGAAATGAGATCTTTATCCAGAGACATGCTCTCTCTATGTGTGTCTGTCTCTGTCTCTCTTTCTCTCTTATTGATTTCTCTCTTTTAAAATGGTATTTTATTTTTCCAAATTCATGCAAAGATAATTTTCAACATTCGCCTTTGCAAAATTTTGTGTTCCAAATTTTTTTCCCTCTCCTCTTCCTTCTCTCCTAGACAGCAAGCAATATGATAGAGGTTAAACAGATGCAATTATTCTAAACATATTTCCACAGTGGTCAACTGTACAACAGAAATCAGATCAAAAGGGGAAAGAATGAGAAAGAAAAAAAAAAAACAAGCAAACAAACAACAACAATAAAAAAGGTGAAAATACTAAACTTTGATTCACATTCAGTCTCCATAGTTCTCTCTCTGGATGCGGATGCTACTTTCCTTCATAAGTCTATTGGAATCGACCTGAATCACCTCATTGTTAAAAAGAACCAAGTACATCACAGTTGATCATCACATAATCTTGTTGCTGTGTACAAGATTCTCTTGGTTCTGTTCACTTTGCTCAGCAACTGATGGATAAGTTTGGGGAAGAGAAGAGTTCAATCAATAGAAGGATAGCTCCAGTATCCACAGTTTATTAGGTCTGTTCAGATGATCCCTGAAGCAATGTTTGTCAGGGTCTAGGCTGTCTCAAACTACAAATCAGGATTATAAAACCAGCTCGGAAATGTCACCAGCTTGAAAATGAGTTCTACTTCAACAGACATATTTAGGAGTGGGTTTCTTTTCCAAGATAAAAATCTTCCTGTGGAATTAAAGACAAGGTTTAGGGTGAAGAAAGGCAAGAAAGAAAGATGCTTTCTTGTAGAAATGAGTTTGGCAGTGTTCAATAGCCTATATGGCTCTGGGTCATCCGCTAGAGCTCAGCCTGTAGTATCTTGTGTTGATGAAGCAATGTGTTTATTTTTCCCTACAGGTATTTTCTATGATTTAAAATTCTTGTAGAGGCCAGTTGAAATGAAGCAATTCCTTCTCAGACATAACACAGTATCCTTGAAGTTGTGATCAAGGGGACCCCAGAGTAGCAATCAAGTATCTCTTTTGACTAGGCTACTGTTGGTTTGTGGGCATGGAGCCATTGTTGAGAAATGAAACAAGGTACTTATTGTGAAGGGCTCAGTGTTGAATTATACAATGAGACAGAGGCAGGAGACTGGTGTAGACATACCTGACTGCCTGGGTGGCCTTGAAATGGAGTTCTAGGTCATTACTATTCACAGACTTGACTATTTCTTTCATTGTAAAATTAAACTGTTACAAAAGACTGAGTTTAGATTATAACAAGGTGGTTTATCACTGGCTCTTTCACCATAGGTCATAGTTATTTGGCTCAGAAAGAATTGAATAGTTTCAAAGTAGATGATACTAGTGACATCTTAATTCTTTCTCCCTTTCCCCAATCATTGCATCCTCCTAAACTATGTATTTTCATTTGGACTTATGATTTCACCAGGAGAGTTCTGATGAGGAAGCCTGCAATATGGACCAGCAATTTGTCTGAAACTTAAAAACTTAGAAAGTTGTTTGAAAGGGCATTGAAAGATTAAGTGATTATGTTCTGAAAGCAGTTTGTTCATTTCTTATAAAACAACAATATTCCATTATATTCATATACCATAACTTATTCAGTCATTCCCCAACTATTGGACATATACTCATTTTCTAATTCCTTGCCACTACAAATAGGGCTGCTAGAAACATTTTTGCACATGTGAGTCCTTTCCCCTCCTTTATGATTTCTTTGGGATACAGACCCAGTAGTGACACTGCAGGATAAAAGAATATGCACAGTTTTATAACTCTTTGGGCATAGTTCCAAATTGCTCTCCAGAAAGGTTAGATCATTTCACTATTCCATCAACAATGCATTAATGTTCCAGTTTTTCCACATCCCCTCCAATATTTATCATTTATCTTTTCCTGTCATCTGAGAAGTGTGAGGTGATACCCCAGAGTTTTCTTAATTTTCATTTCTTGAATCAATAGTGATTTACAAAATTTTTATGTGACTATAAATGGCTTTAATTTCTTCATTTGAAAATTCTTCATATCCTTTGACCATTTATCAATTGGGGAATGATTTGTATGCTTATAAATTTGACCCTGTTCTCTATATTTTAGAAATAAGGTCTTTATCAGAAACACTAACTATAAAATTTCCACACCCCCCCCCCCCAGATTTCTGCTTCCCTTCTAATCTTGGCTGAATTTAGTTTGTTTGTGCAAAATCTTTTTAACTTCATATAATCAAAATTATTAATTTTACATTTTACAATGTTTTCTAGTTCTTCTTTGGCCATAAATTCTTCCCTTCTCCACAGATCTGACAGGTAGATTATCCCTTGCTCTACTAATTTACTTATAGTATAATCCTTTATGTCTAAATCATGAACCCATTTAGACCTTATCTTGCTATAGGGTTATGAAATGTTGGTCAATGCCTACTTTCTGCCATACTATTTTCCTAACAATTTTTGTCAAATAGTGAGTTCTTACCAATGGAATATATTCTAATGTAGGTATAGATAACCTCCAATATATTTGTTCACTCATCCAATCAATTAATAAGCATCTATTATATATGTAAGACACTGTGGGCAAATGATGAAAGATGAGGAAAGATGTGGGATGGTGGCCATGCGAATGAAGAGAAGGGGATATGAAGAAATGTTGGAGGTTGAATCAAAAACAACTGATTGGTTAGGAAGGAAGAGTGACAGGAGAGTACAACGTGACTCAGACTTCATAAACCTGGATGCCTGGGAGGATCCCAATTAAATAAGGAAATTTGGCAGGATTGATAGCATAGAGAATCCCATTGTGGATATATTGAGTTTGAGATGCTGATGACCTATTCTAGAGGCTATATTCAGTTGGCAGTTGTTGATATAAGAGAGGAGTTTACAAGAAAGATTAAAGTTGAATCTTTGGAATTCCTTAGCAAAAAAATTGAGTCCACGGGAGTGGATGAGCTTGCCAAAGGAAAGAATAAAGAGAGAAAAGAAGAGGAAGAGAAACAGATAAAACATGTGTGGAGGTTTCTAACTTTTTTCTATACCTGTTCTAACCTACTCAAGTTTCTTAAAACTATAACACTACAGGATGTTCCAAGTAGATTCAATTTTTACTCTCTCTAGAAATACCTACTTTCACTTCCTGTTTCTTTTTATATCCTAATAAACTGAACTGAAAAACTGAGAAAGAAGAAGATATTTCTTTATTTTCTGCCTTGAGCAAGCCCAAAGCAAAGATTTTCTGCTTACTGTTGTCTGCCTCACAAAGGCCAGAAGTCACTTCCCAAACAAAAGACACCTAACCATTATAGGCCCAAAGCCACAGAATAACTTTTGCAAGCTCTGTCCTAGAGATAGCTGTTGTTGTTTGTTTGTTTTTGACAAATTTTCATTGTCATTATGTGTGGGTAATCAGTACTATTAATTTTCCCATTATGTGTGGATAATAAGTACTATTACTCTTCTTTGCCTCTCAACTTCTCACCTAGTCATAGTAATGTAATTCTTTCAAGGCTTTTCCGAAATTAATCTGTTCATCATTTCTTATACAACAATAATATTCCCTTACATTCATATACCATAACTTATTCAGCCATTCCTGAAGTGATAGGCATCCACTCAATTTCCAATTCCTTGCCACTATAAAAAGAGGTACTACAAATGTTTTTGCAAATGTGTGTTCTTTTTCCTCTTTTATGATCTCCTTGGGATACAGACCAGTAGTGACACTTCTGGGTCAAAGGGTATATAGACAGCTTTGCAGTCTTTTGGGTATGGTTCTAAATTGCTCTCCAGAATGGTTGGATCATTTCACTACTCCACCAACAATGCATTAGTGTTCCAGTTTTTCCACATCCTCACCAACATTTGTCATTATCTTTTCCTGTCATTTTACTCAATTTGAGAAATATAAAGTGGCACCTCAGACTTGTCTTAATTTGCATTTTTCTAATCAATAGTGATTTAGAACATTTTTTCATATGACTAGAAATGATTTTAATTTCTTCATCTTAAAATTGTCTCTTCAATATCCTTTGACCATTTATCAACTGAGGAATGACTTGTATTCTAATAAATTTTAGAAATATATTTTAGAAATATCAGAAACATTGATTGTAAAAATTGTTTCCCAGCTTTCTGCTTCCCTCCTAATCTTGGCTGATTTGCTTATGCAAAAACATTTTAATTTAATATAATCAAAATTATCCATTTTGCATTTCATGATGTTCTTTAGGACATTTGGTCATAAATCCTTCCCTTCTCCAAAGCTCTGACAGGTAAACTATCCCTTGCTCTTTTAATTTGCACATAGTATCATCCCTTATGTCTAAATCACGAACCTATTTTGACCTTATCTTGGTATATATAGCATGTGGGATATTTCCATTTTTCAAATGACAAAAATAAGACTTAGAGATGTTGCCTAAGATTAAACAATTAAATATATGTGTATGACTATCTCTATTTTTAAACTGAAAATAAGGGCATTATGACATGGTGGATCAAATAATGGGATTGTTTTTTAGGAGGATTTGGGTTCAAATTTTGCTTCAGACATTTAGTAGTTCTGTGACTTGAAACAAATCCCTTTACCTCTCTGAACTTTGGCTCCTTCTTCAGTAAAATGAAAGTGGAAATAATAGCATGCATTTCATAGGGATGATGAAGGGTTCACATTGGGCAAAGCATATATAGTATTCTGTAAATCTAAAGCACTATATAAACATTAATTGTCATCATCATCATTATCATTATCATCACAAGAATCAGAACTTTCATCTAAGTCTTCTGATCTCAAGACCTGAAATGATTCTATTTAACCTCTAAGTTGGGGGGACTTGCCATAGGTCCATTTTACATCTTCCAATTCACTTCATCAGCCTGTTTCTCATAAAGGAGTATTTGAAGGATGTTTAAACATGTTTCCCTCCTTTTTTTTAAAAAAAAAAAAGATCTGTTCCTCTTTCTTTGCCTTCCAAAGTTCTACACTGACCACAATCCTCTGTGCCTCATCAGCTATTTAGAAATAAAATCCACAAGAGTGAACTCCATGCAAAGTTGAAAAAAAAATTAGATTTATCTAACTTACTGAAATGTGTAATTCCATGAGATTAATTTATTTAGGACTCATGTTTACAAAGCTTTCTTCACAATAAAGCTAGCCATTAATATCCTTATTTGACAGATAAGGAAACTGACTCATAGAGATTACGAGACTTGACCAAAGTCACACAACCAGGAAGAGAAAAGCCAGGATTATAATTCAGATCTGTTAAACTCCCAAGGCAGCAGTATTCTTTCCAATCTCTTGTTCCCAAAAATAAAGGGGAGAAACCCCCTGAATCTTCTCAGCATAAAAGACTATATAAAAGGAGTATATACATTTTTTAAAAAATAGCTTTTTATTTTCAAAATACATGCAAAGATAGTTTTCAACATTCACCCTTACAAAATCTTGTGTTCTAAATTTTTTCCCTCCCTTCTCTCCATCCTTCCCCTAGACAGCAAATAATCCAATTTATGTTAAACATGTGCAGTTCTTCTATACATATCTTCACATTTATCATGCTGCACAAGAAAAATCAGATCAAAAAGAAAAAAATGAAAAAGAAAAAAAGCAAACAACAAAAAGATGAAAATACTATATTGTGATCCACATTCATTCACAATAGTTCTCTCTCTGGATGATGACTCTCTCTATGACAAGTCTATTGGAATTGCCTTGAATTACCTCTTTGTTGAAAAGAGCCAAGTTTAGCACAGTTGATCATCATTGTTGTTGGTGTGTACAGTGATTTCTTGGTTCTGATTACTTCACTCAGCATCAGTTCATGTAAGGCTCTCTAGGATTTTTTGCAATCATCCTGCTGATCATTTCTTACAGAACAACAATATTCCATTACATTCATATATCATAACTTCCGCAGCTATTCCCCAACTGATGGGCATTCACTCAGTTTCCAGTTCCTTGCTACTACAAAAAGAGCTGTTACAAACATATTTGCACATGTGCATCCTTCCCCCCCCCTTTTTTTTAACAATATTTTTGAGATACAGATACAGTAGAGATACTGCTGGATCAAAGGATATGCATTTGATAGCCCTTTGGGTATAATTCTAAATTGTTCTCCAGAATGCTTGGATAAGTTCACAAAAAGGAGTATATTTTTAGAAGTAAATAATAACATGATAAATATAAATACAAATAATTAAAATAAAATAATATATTAATATAAATATACATATAATCACTTTGATAATTCAGAGCATCTTATTACTTTGAGTCAAATAGCTCTTAAGCATAAATTGTTTAAATTCATTTGGGGGGAAAGTGCTAAGTTTGTGATTAAAAATAGGAAAGATGACCAGATAGAATATTCTTCTAAGTATCTTAGAGGATGCAGAAGGAAAGTCTTGAGTTGGACAAATAGACACACCGTAAGTTATATGTTATAGCTACCATCATTACAATATGGTGTCCAGATCTGAAGATCACAGAAATAATTACAAGCCAGGGTGAGTGCTTATATCTACCCCCACTTATAGGGGCAAACTTATTTTTACTGAGCTTTATAACTTTATGTTGTTGTTGTTGTTCTTACTTCAACTTTGTTGTGCATTTCAGCCTTTAGGATATACATGCCTTTTTTTGAGTATTACATTTTAAAAAATTTAATTTGTTAAAAATTCAGAACTTAACCAATACCAAATAAAATGAACATTCCTATACAAAGTAGAACAGAAAAAGAAGATTGTATATGAAGCTATAAACTAGTATTATAAATGACTTACTTTTCTTTTCAAGTCTAAATGTTATTTTCAAAGCTGTCCTGATAGTAGGCACACAGGTCATTTTCACTCAATTTTGATATAATTATGCCAATGCTGGTCTTGAAATGATTATTTGGTCTCGAGCTTATTCTAGCTAATTACTTCCTTTTGAAGAAGAAGAGGAATTTTTTCTCTCTCGTGTTAAAAAGATAGTATACTGAATATAATTTAAACTTTTCTTGATGAAGAAAGGTCAATAGAAGCAACATTAATTCTTATGTTGTGATTCAATAATGCTTTTGCTGTTCTGTATATGAAAGCCTATAGAAAAAACTGTTTGTTTTTATACTACATGACCCCAGATTATTGTGCTTTTTCAGTCCTTGTGCTGGAATAAGTACTTATCAAAGAATACTGTTTTAAGAACTTTGAGTAAGTCATTTTGACTATAATAAATAACCGAATTAATTACAAAAGCATGAAAATGCTATCTGCATTTAGAGAAAGAACTAACAAATAGAAGCATATATATATATATATATATATATATATATATATAGGATGGTTTTATAGGTATATTTGTGTGTTTATGTACATATATATGTATATATACACAGACAAATATACATATGTTGGGTGAGCGTGTGTGTGTGTGTGTGTGTATGTCTAATGATAGCCATCACAAGGGATGAGGGGAAGAAGAAGGAAGAAAAGAAGGAAAGAAAGTCACGTGATAGCATATTTATTTAAAATTATATTTATATATATTTATATTTAAAAGGAATAGCAAGTTGTACTCAATAGATTTGCATGCTTTGTGTACAAGAAGAAAATAAGTCTTTAAAAATATAATTGAGCAAATGGAAAAGGAAGTACAAAAGCTCACTGAAGAAAATAATTACTTAAAAATTAGAACTGATTGAATGGAAACTAATTATCAAGATATGATAAAACAACAACCAAAAAAAGTGAAATTTCTCATTGGAAAAATTGCTGACCTGGAAAATAATGTAAGATCATTTAAGAATTATTGAATTACCTGAAAGCTATGATTAAAAAAAAGCCCAAACAACATCTTTCAAGAAATTATCAAGGAAAACTGTCCTGATATCCTAGAACCAGAGGGCAAAAAAAATTGAAAAAAATCACCAATTTCCTCCTGAAAGAATGAAAATCCCCAGGAACATCATAGCCAAATTCTAGAGTTCCCAGATTAAGGAGAAAGTACTGCAAGTAGCCAAAAAGAAACAGTTCAAATGCCATAAAGCTGCTGTTAGAATTCACTTCCATGTTGAAGAACTGGAAAGCTTGGAAAATGATATTCTGGAAGACAAAGGATTTAAGATTACAATCAAGAACCATTTATCCAGAAAAACTGAAAGTAATTCTTCAGGGAAAAATGGATGTTTAACAAAATTAAGGTCTTTTAAGCATTTCTAATTAAACAACCAGAACTGAATAAAAATTGATCTTCAAAAACGAGAGTGAAGGGAAACATAAAAAGATAAAAAAAAAACGAGAAAAAGAAAACAGATTTAATAACATTAAACTGTTTATAATTCTATATAGCAAAATAATTGCAAATATTATGTGGACAAAGGAAGGGGAAGGTAAAGAAAAAAGAAGAGAAAAGAAAAGGAACTGTGCTGCCCAACTGGCTAGTTCCAGTTGGGTTCCTAGAGAGGGCAGCTCCTACCCCTACTCACAGAGGTGGTTGTTCTTTCTTTATTCTTCAAGAGGACCATGACATCAAAGAAATGATGCCATGACATGCAAGTGAATTGAATTTAAGTGAGGGAGGACTATATAAAGTCACCAGCCTCACTTTCTCCCCTGGAACCATCTGGGCCCAGTAGCAAGATTTAAATCAGGACGTTGGAGATGTCCTCAGAATGGAAGACCTTGACCTTTTAAAGCTAAGGTCTTTAATAGATTGTCTGAGGTAATGTCTATTCAGTGATTAAGGCTAAATAAAAAAATGAAGCAAAGAATGGCCTCTTTTTCAAACAGTGGTCTAACCCAGGGTTTTTAAACTTTTTTCACTCTTGACCCCTTTTCACCTGAGAAATTTTTACATGACTCTGAGTATATAGGCATATAAAATAGTTATATAAATCAAACATTTGCTGATAATTCTAATTTTGTGACCCCTACATTCAGTTATGTGACCCTATATGGGGTTGTGATCCACAGTTTAAGACTTTGGTCTAGCCATACATACCATACTTCAAACTGTAATATAAAATGGTAATTATCAAAATGATCTAGTGCAGGCTAAGAAACAGAATGGTAGATCAGTGGGTACATATTGCATTATAGTAAAAGACCATAGTAATCTAATATATGATAAACTCAAAGATCCAAGATTTTGGAATAAAAATTCATTATTTCACAAAAACTGCTGGAAAAATTGAAAAACAGTATGACACAAACCAGGAATACATCAACATCTCACATCATATACCAAGATAATGGTTCATGATTTACATATAAAAGATGGTATCATAAGCAAATTAGGAGAACATGGAATATTTTGTCAGATTTATAGATAAATGAAAAATTTAGGAACAAAAAAGATATGGAGAATGTGAGAATATGAGCAGTTAGGTTTCCAGAGATATTATTAAAACAGAATGAAGAGAGAGGTAAAATAACCTTGTTGAGATATTTTCACCAATCACGATGTGAGTCAAGGAACTGACAAAGGAACCCAGGCCTAAATCAGCCCAAATTGGATAGAGTAAATGACAGGCTATAAGCTTTTTGATATATGGAATGTGCAAATAAAGAGGATTGTAAATCCAACCAATTGTAACTAACTCTGATTGTAAATCCAACCAAGAGAAAGAATCAAACTAATAGTATAAAGTTTGTTCGTGCTTCTGTTTTCGAGGTGTCTCTTCCACGATTATATCTGCTTCTTATGAGAACTACTGAATAAAGGATTCTTCTCTCACTCTAAAAGAGCTTTGGTTGTAACACTAATTCTGGACTAGTTTGCAACTGGGGAAGTCATGGATAGCAACAGCTTGTCCAGGACTTACAACTCAATTCTGCTGAGTTTCACAGGTCTTTTGACAACAGAGAGCATTACAAAATGTAAAATAAATAATTTTGATTGTATAAAACTAAAAACTTTTTTTCATAGACAAAACTAATGCAATCACAATTAAAAGGAAAGCAAAAAATTGAAGGTGGGGGAGGATTTTGCATCAAGTATTTCTGATAAAGGTTTTATATCTCAAATATATAGAGAACTGAGTCAAATTTATAAAAATACAAGTCATTCCCCAATTGATAAATGGTTAAAGAGTATGAACAGGCAGTTTTCAGACAAAGAAAGGTATCTATAGAAATCTAAAAATAATGCTCTGTCATTATTGATTAGAGAAATGCAAATTGAAACAACTCTGAGGTAACACATCACACCTATCAAAATGGGTAATATGACAAAAAAGGAAAACTATAAAGATTGTGTATGATATGTATAATATGTATAAAAGAGGTGATGTGGGATAACTAGGAAACTAATACATTATTGGTCGAATTGCAAACTGATCCAACTGTTCTGAAAAGCAATTTGGAACTATGCTCAAAGCTCAAGAGAATGATATACACTTTGATCCAGCAATATTAATGCTAGGTCTATATCCCAAGGGCATTTTTTTAAAAAAGGACAAAGACCCATTTGTACAAAAATATTTATAGCAACTCTTTTTGTGGTGGCTAAGAAATAGAAATTGAGAGGAAGTTCATCAATTGGAGAATGGCTAAATAAGCTGTGGTATATGATTGTGATGGAATATTATTGTGCTATAAGAAATGACAAATAAGATGATTTCAGAAAAATCTGGAAAGACATAAATTGAAGCAAAGTGAAATGAGCAGAATCAGGAGAACATTGTGCATAGTAACAGTAATATTGTATGATGATGAATTGTGAATTAGGTATTGTCAGCAGTACAATCATCCAAGACTATCCCAAAAGACTAACTATGAAGCATACTAACTCCAAAGGAAAAACTGGTAAGTTCCTTGAAGAAGGTAGAATTTTAACTGAGACTTGAAAGAATAGAGAAATAAGGAGATGGACTATTTCAGACACGGAAGACAGCCAGAGAAAATATCTAGAGCCAACAATAGAGTGCTTCCTTTGTAAAATAGCTGAGACCAGTGTTCCTGTATCTCAGAATATGTGGAAGGGATGGGTAATATAAGGTGTAAATAAAAAAAAAACTGGAAAGGTAGATAGGACTAGGTTATGGAAGAGAGGAGAGATATAAGATGAAGATGGATGGGTCAAGTATGATTTTTTAAGGTTGAGAAAGACATTGATATATTTTTAGGCAACAAAGAGTCAGCCTGTAGACAAGGAAAAATGGAAGAATAATGAAGCAATGAAGATGATGGAGCAATCTGCTGAATAAGTCAGGATGTGTTCATTTGAACACTTGAAGTGTTTGCCTTGGCAAGAAGGACCATCTCTTCACATAAGACAGTCGAGGAAGACATCTGAATGATGTGAGATGAGGAGGGAAAAGAGGGAACTCTCAGTGAATGGATTCATTTTTTTCAGTAAATTATGAAGCAAACTTCTTAGGATAAGAATAAAGAGAGCCATGGAAGTTCTGTTAATGAAACGCTTTGGAATAACTGTTGTGACTGAATGGATTAATGAATCAATTAGGAATGTTTAAGAGGATAGCCTTTAATAAAACAAATTTGTAATGGACCTGGCCCAGTTTTAAATTTTTTTTTTCCAAGCTCAGCTCAGCATCACGTTAATAGAAACAAAGATGGCAGATGGTAGAAATAATCCAATGCTGAAGCTTGGATAACAATGATTAATGATAGGATAAGAGTACAAGAGACTGAAGAGAAAGAGACCATGTAGAGTTGAACTGATCCATTAAAAGATCAGAAAGAAGAAGGAAGAGAATATAGTCAGTTCAACATGAAGGGATGGTGGTCTGGGAAAGGATTGAGAAGGAATGGATTGGAAGGCATGATAAAAACAAAGACCAGGGCTGATCGGAAGACATATTGAGTTCAAAATGTTTGTTTGAACATCCAGTTTGAGATGTCCAAGAGATAATTGGAGATGCAATACTAGGAGTTATCAGAGAGGTTAGGTCTGGATAAGTATATTTGAGGATCACCATCATAGGGATAATAATTGAATTCAAGGAAGCTGATGAAATCATCAACTGAAATGATATAGAAGACTGGAATTTATGTGAACAGAAAGATGGAGCCAACACAGTGAATCCATGGAAAGAAGTAGGAGTGTCCTAGAAGTTAGTAGACAAAATCTCCCAGAATGTTAATTGAAAGGTTACAAGAATGTGTTGGAAACAGCTCATAAAGATCTTATATGTTTTAGACTTAAGAAAGTAATGGAAAATGTTAATAATGCAGATTAATCCTAAAAGTATGTGTTGTTTTATTAGAGCTAGTTGCTAAACATTTATCAACATACCCATGGTGATAGATGGGATTTGAGAGAAAGATGGGGAAGGGAGTTTACTGAGGGATAGTGGTAGAAGGAGAGCCTAGAAGTAGCATTGGACAGCAAATATGCCAATTCTCCCATCTCTGCTAGTGAATCAGGAGAATGAATAAAATATGTAGCCAATGTTGGAAAGGGAGACCAGGGAGGTTGTGTCATCAGGAGAGAATCAGGTTTCAGTGAGAGCCAGAGGATGGAAGGATTAGGAAAAGAAAAGATGAAAGCAACAATATTATCTATGGAGCAGGCATTCTAAAGAGCATAGTAAGAATATGGTAACTTTAAAGAGGGACTTTGATGGCATTAGAAAGGAGCAAAATAAGAAGAAGAGATTTATCAGTGGGGAACTGAGAATGGACTTTGAATAATGGCAGGAGTTCAAAATCACTGAATCAGAAGGAAAATCATGGGGGTTGAGTGTGTGTGTGTGTGTGTGTGTGTGTGTGTGTGTGTAGTTTGTTAATCATTAAAGAATGAGTTTAGATTGTTTTTTAATGTCCATAGGGGTTTGTCTTAAGATGAAGTTCTCTCAAGGGTTCAGGGGATGGGATAGATCATAGGAGCCAAAGGAATGTTGTCACTCCTCTTATTCCAAGGGAGGAAACTTGCTGGAATGGCCCTTTCTTCTCTTCCCTGGAAAGGAGGAGGGAATCTGGTGTTTCATGGAATGGTATTACACCCTTTCCTGCAATTCAGGAATCTAGTTGGAATCTACTTCACTTGCATATCATGGTATCACCTCTCAGATGTCATACATGGTCCTCTTGGAGAATAAAAGGACAAACAATAACCTCTGTGAGTAGTAGTAGTAGTAGGAGATACCCTATTGGGGACCCAACTGGAACTGGCCATTTGGGCAAGACAGCTCTTTTTTTTTCCTTTTTCTTTTCTTTTTAAATTTTATTAAACCATTTTATTTACAAAACATATGCATGAGTAATTTTTCAACATTGATCCTTGCAAAACCTTCTGTTCCAAATTTTTCCCTCCTTCCCCCCACTCTTTCCCCTAGATGGTAGGTAGTCCAATACATGTTAAATATGTTAAAATATATATTAAATCCAATATATGTATACATATTTATACAGTTATCTTGCTGCACAAGAAAAATCAGATCAAGGAGAAAAAACCTGAGAAAGAAAACAAAATGCAAGCAAACAACAACAGAAAGAGTAAAAATGCTATGTTGTGGTCCATACTCAGTTCCCACAGTCTTCTCTTTGGGTGTAGATGGCTCTTTTCATCACTGAACAATTGGAACTGGTTTATTGAACCTCTTTATTGAAAAGAGCCAAGTTCATCATGGTTGACCATCACATAATCTTGTTGTTGTCATGTATAATGGTCAGGAGATAAATGAGTTCTGCTCATTTCACTTAGCATCAGTTCATGTAAGTCTCTCCAGGCCTTTCTGAAATAATCCTGTTGGTTGTTTCTTACAGAATAATAACATTCCATAACATTCATATACCATAATTTATTCAGCCATTTTCCAATTGATAGGCATCTGTTCAGTTTCCAGTTTCTTGTCACTACAAAAAGGGTAGACAGCTCTTTTTTTCTTTTCTTTTTTCTTTTCCTTTCCTTTCTTATCTTTTTTCTTCCTTTCTTTCCTTCCATTTCCTTTCTTTTCTGTCTTGTCTTGTTTCCTTTCTTTTTCCCTTCTCTTTGTCTACATAGGGTATTATACTCTTATGTGCAGATAATCTGTCCAAAGGAATGTAAGTTCTGATCACTGAAATTTTCTAAAATGTTTTAGGGTTTACTAGTTGGATTTATTTCTTAAGGACCATGCTTTAAATCCAAATCACTCTGGTTCTTGTTGATTGGCCAACAATAGGTCCCTGGACAAGCGCCAATTGGTCATTGTTTGGGCCCTGATTGGCTTAGAGTGAAAGTAAATAGCAATTGTGTCTATTTTGGCCAAAAGCCTGGAGGGTTCTCTCCTTCCAGATGGCTTTTTTTTTTTTTTAAAGTAAGTAAACGGGGCCATTCTCAGCCTCAATTATTATCTGTTTAATCACTGATTGGGTATTTCTTCAAACTGAGACATTTTAAAAACCTTAGCTTAGAAAGGCCAAAGTCTTCCACTGCATCTCCAGTCATCCTGTTCTATACATTGCCATTGGACCCAGATGGCTCTGGAGGGGAAAGTGAGGCAGGTGACCTTGTTACAATCTTCCCTCACTTCAATCCAATTCACTTGCATGGTATCATCTTTCTGATGTCATGTTCTAACAACAACCTACTTTCTTTCCTGCTAGGCAGGAGATTTGAAGGAATGGAGGGTTTTTTTTGTTTGTTTTTGTTTTTGTTTTTTATTCTCTTTATTTTGTAGGCAATGGACTGGTGCCCTCTGGAATAAGGTTTCTCCTTTTCCTGAGAGGTCACCAAATTGTCTATGAAATAATTCTGGGCTACATCTTGGGGAACTCTGTTATTTGATTAGAAGTTTAGCTTAAAGTATCCCTATAATTTACATGCTAGCTTATAAGGTAAACACTTGAGAAAGACATAAAGGTTGAGCTTGCCCCAGTATCTAATGTTATGAAGACTTTCATAATCACATAGTTATAAAAGTTACATTAGTCATTATTTTCAGTCCAAGATGATAAGGGACATAGGATTCTCAATGACTTCCAGCCTTAAAAAGGTGATTTTAATTTAGTATTGAGAATAGTACATCACAATCATTTGTCCTATTTAAAGAAACGCTGAAGCTTCATAAAAACTTCAGGAAGTTGCAGTTAGTCTTACTCCCAGCAATAAGTCAAAGCTTAAATAATTCAGGGAAATGAATGGTAGGTGAAGAAGGTTGTGTTTATAGTACCAGCTCAGGAGCTAATGACTCCAAGCCAAGCAATGAAGATATCATTTACTACTTTAAAAGATCCTAGATGTAGAGTCAGCTGGGATCTTGGAGGTCTTCTAGGCCAATTTTTTCATTTTTTTAATTAATTATTTTTTTGAGATTTTCCTAGACTTTCCTAACTTACCCAAGATGGAAACACAGTAGCCACTTCTAGACCTGGCCTTAATATTGATCAATACATAATTTTGACCTCCTAGGTAGCTGCTTCCAGGTGATTGGTGATGGTGTGGACATTTGATTAGTTTTTACCCTCAGAACCCCAGAACTCAAGAGATATACACCAGTCTTCGATTTCCCTAGAAGCAGAGACTGTAGATGTTCACCATAACAATGGGCCCAATTCTTGCTTCAGATCTCATAGGTGGCAGGGACCTTTATTCAAGCCCAAGGTTTCAACTATTTCCAAGAAAAAAAAAAAAAACTTCAAATTTGTTTTACAAGAAAAAGTTGTAGTAAGGAAGACTCAAATCAAATCTACAGCTCAAATCAAAAGGAAATGCCAGAATCTTAGAGGACTAGAATTTTAAAATGCATAATAGTAGAGGAAAAAAAGTGATCATAGCATCATAGACTCAAACCTAGAAGAGAACTATGTAACCATGTAACCCAACTCTCTCATTTTACACATTAAGGCATTGAGGCCTAGAGGGAATAAAAGAATTTGTCCATGTTCCTATAAGTAACATAAATAACAAATTCTGTAAGTAATAAAGTCAGATTTTGAACCTAGATCAATTGACACTAAATCCAGAATTCTTTCCACTGTACCCCACTGCTTGAACATGATAAAGATGGCTTTGCTGGTTTCCTTCTAGATTTTGCTAAAATACCGCCCTGTGCAAAGAAGCCTTTTCCTATCCTTGATATTAGGACATTTTCTCTGAGATTTGTTGTGGCTGTTTGGTTGTTTTCAGTTGTATATGACACCAATCTGTAGCTCCATTTGAGAGTTTCCTTGGCAAAGATACTGGAGGGGTTTGTCATTTCCTTCTTCAGCTCATTTTACAGATGGGGAAAATTGAGGCAGACAGGGTTAAGTGATTTGCCCAGGGTTACACAGCTAGTGTAACAGCTAACATGGCTAGATTTGAACTCAGGAAGATGACTCTTCTTGACTCCACGTCTGGATCTCTATCCACTTCACCACCTGGCTGCCCTCTCTCTTAGATTACTTCCATTTTTATAGTGTCTATTGTCTTATTTGTAGATAAATATTTGTTTGTTATCTACCTCTAAAAACAGATCACCTTTCTGTCCTCAGCCAGTAGCACAGTGCCAACACATAGATCATCCTTAATAAATGTTAATTGACTTGCTTTGATTAATGCAAAAGTAATAGAAAAGGAAGGAATAACTGGAAGAGAGCTATAATTAGGCAATTGTGATCGGGGTTTTGCTCAGGGTACAGGAATTTAGATCAAGGTGACACCATTTTTTTCTTCAGTGAGTGAATAATAGCTGAGCTTAGCAAAACTAGGTAGATAAAGTTGATCTCCTTTCAGGTTCCATTCTGTTATCCCTTCCTCTTTGTGCATCCTTATTTCTTACTTAAAGGGTAAGTGGTATCCAGAGGTTTAAGGCTTCTCTTTTTGTGGTCTTATCTTACTTCCTCTCAGCTAGATTTTTCTTTGGCATGAGTTTTTTGACCTTTACTCTGGGCAAAATAATTGGTAGTTGACAGTTCTGTCTGGGACCAGGGGAAGAAGAATTTTGCTGTAAGAGCTTACAGTATATAGGCTTTGTAATTTTCCTAGCCAGATGTGCTCATCTCTCCCTTAAAACTTCCAGAAGACCCCTGATGACTCTAGAATGTGACTGATTGACTATTATACAACAATATAAAGTAGCCATTTCTTTCCTCCCCATTCTGATTCTTCTTTTGTTTCTTTGAAAGGTAGAGGGGGAAATTGATTGGGATGTTCAATTTGCCAAGCTCTGTTATAAACTATTCTGTATTTGTGAAAGCAAAAAGAATCCTTCCCTAGATTCTTACTTCAAGCTTTTAATAATAAATTTTGGGCTGCCTAATTTGTAGATTCTTTGCTTTTGGTAGAGTAATCACACACTTTCTAGCTGAATTTTGTTCTTTCAATGTCTATGGAAACCTCTCATTAAGAGGCAGAGCTTTTTTTTTAATAAGTGAAATTGAATATATCCAGAAAGTCTTAAGTACAGTAATTATGTTGTAGACTATTTTAAAGCCTAGAAACAAATCAAGTCAATAGGAAATAGCAGGATCTAAATTAGATAAGATCCCATACTTTAAAGTGGTTGTAAATATGAAGATGAAGAGAAGTGGAAATGTATTTTTTACACTTTAAGCAATAAGGTCAGGATGGTAACTTTTGAGAAGAATTGATCAAAGATAGAGCTTTTGATTAACAGCCACATATTAGATATTTAAATATTATAGTAAACTCAAACCAGTACAATTCATAATAAAACTATTTGCATTTCTACAATGTGTTATGATTATGAAACACTTTTATAGCCATGAGATTCTCAGAACTATCTTTATAAGATAGAAGAAATATCTCATTATACAAATGAAGAAACTGAGACTGAGAGGCTAAATAACTTTCTCAAGATCCCAAGGCAAAGAAATGGCAATACTGGGACTCAAATCTAGATCTTTTAGTTCTAAGCCCTGTGCTCTGTTTATGACACCACTGATGAGTTTGCATTAGACCGGGAAGTGAAGTGGTTAGACTATTCGAGAGGGTAAAAATGGTGCTAAGTTCTCTCCCCCTAACAAAGGAAAAAGTTCTTTAATTCCAGAACTTTTGGTTTGTAGGCCACCCTAGAGAAGGAGAACCCCAAGGAAGTCCCTTTACTGACAGAACCACCCAAACTCCTTTAATTTGAGTATCAATAGAAACAGATTTCTATACACTGTCTCTCTTTTTATGGAACTGACATGTTCACCTTAAAGAAAATTCTGTTTCTCACAATTAATTTCTTGAGATGCTATGATAAAAAGAACTCCAGATTTAGGATAAGAAAATTGTGTTTGAAACTCTGCTTTGTGCTTTACTAAGTGATATAGGCCTGGACAAGTCATTTTGCCTTGGAGTCTCACTTTATCCATCTGCAAAACAAGAATACTAATACTTGAACTCTCCCATGTTAGTATCATAATGATGTTTTTTTTGCACTTAATAGTATTTTCCCCAATTATATGTAGAGAGTTTTCAACATTTATTTCTATAAAATTTTGAGTTCCAAATTTTTCTCCCTCTATTTCTTTACTTCTCCTCAAGACAACAAGCAATCTGATAAAAGTTATACATATACAATCATGTTAAATATGTTTCCACATTAGTCATTTTGTGAAAGAAGAATCAGAACAAAAAGGAAAAACCATCAGAAAGAAGAAACAAAAAACAAGAAAAAAATGAAAATAGTATGCTTTGATGTGCATTTAGACTCCATAGTCTTTATCTGGATGTGGATAGCATTTTCTATCATGAGTTTGGAATTGTCTTGGATCACTGTATAACTGAGAAGAGCTAAGTCCATCATAGTTTATCATCATACAATCTTGCTGTTATTGTACAATGTTCATCTGGTTCCACTCACTTCGTTCAGTATCGTTCAGGTAAGTTTTTCCAGATTTTTCTGGTCTGCCTGTTCATCACTTTTTATAATACCATAGTATTCCATTACATTCATATACTACAACTTGTTCAGCCATTCACCAGTGGATGGACATCTCCTCAATAACTAGTTCTTTGCCACCAGAAAAAGAGCTGTTATAAATATTTTAGTATGTGTGGGCCCTTTCCCCTTTTTAATGATTTTTTTTGGGATATAGGCCCAGTAGAGACACTGCTGGATCAAAGGGTATGCAGTTTTATAGCCCTTTGGGCATAGTTCCAAACTGATCTCCAGATTGGTTGGATTAGTTCATAATTCCACCAACAATGCTTTAGTGGGAGAAAGCTCTTTGTAAGCCTTCAAGCACCATATTAAGGTGAACTGGTCTCCTAGAAGGCAGTGTGATAGAGTGCAGTCTATCTGAAGAAAAAGAATTCAATACTTATGAGATCCAGATCTGTCAAAGCATGATAAAAATCAAATGTTCTCATAGGTAGTGTGTGTGTGTGTGTGTGTGTGTGTGTGTGTGTGTGTTGTGTGAGTGTGTGTGCGCGCCTGCGTACTTGGAATTGGGGAATCTGGTATCTTTCAGAAACGAAGCCTCTATAAACATTACTATCTTCCCTAGGGTCACTTGGCTAAGAAGTGTCTGAGAATGGATTTGAATTCAGGTCCTCCTTATTCCGGGACTGTACTCTATCCACTGCACTACCTACCTACCCCCCAAACACCATTTTAAAAGGAGACCAAAAACTTTTCTACTTCCTTTACCCAGAAAAATCACAAAATATATTCCTTTGACCAGACTCGAGCAAACTCCAAAACATAATTCACTGCCTTACTCTATTAAATCCATTTTCCCCAATACCTCTTAGCATTTCTCTCTCTCTCTTTCTTTCACCCAAACACTATGCCATTAAATTAGTAAGAGAATGACACAGAAGTAGTTAAATTACAGACAAAACCCTGAAACTTTAGACAGATTATTTGTATCCTGAAATAATCTAAAATAAAAGATTAATAGTGAAAAATGCCATTGGTTTAGAGAATTAAATAATATAGTCTTAATAAATTTAGATTTTTATTTTACCTTAAACTTTGTTTGTCTTATCCAAGAGTTCCATGGTATCTTAGAATTTCTCATCACACAGAGAAATAAGGAACTACTAGTATTCTATCACTGGAAGCAGCTAAAAGAAGTAAGTGGTATGGATGAAACAGCCTCCAAAAGCTAAGAAAGAATGTTTTCATTCTAAAATGAGACTAAAAATTACAACTCCTTCTACCTTCATCAATAGTTGTGTCAGTAATTTGAAATATTACTTTCTTTCACTGAAGAAGTCCCAACTGAGAAAAACTAAAGTATTTTTCTGGCTACTTTTAAAGACAGAAAAAGGTGCTGATTGGATTTCCAGCTTTCTCCCTCTCCCCCACCCCCTCCCCCTCTCTCTCCTTCTCTCTCTCTCTCCTTCTCTCTCTCTCTCTGTCTCTGTTTCTGTCTCTCTGTCTCTGTCACTGTCTCTGTCTCTCTCTTTCTCTCTCTCTCTCTGTGTCTCTATCTCATCTCTCTCTCTCATCTCTCCTCTCCTCTCTCTCTCTCTCTCTCTCTCTGTCTCTCTCTCTGTCTCTCTGTCTCTCTGTCTCTCTCTGTCTCTCTCTCACACACACACACAATTCTTGATTACACTATTAATTGACTACCTCAAGCATTAGAATTAAGTATTAAGAGTCTCTCATCCAGCATCATTACTGTTGCATGCATTCAACAAGTCTTTTGTCACTATAAAAGGCAACCATAATTAGAAGCATAAAGAAAATTGAACTGATTTCTCTTTTTTCCCCATTTACATTCACCATGTAGAATATGAACTCCCCCAGACAGGGTTTAATTTATGTCTTTGTGGCCTCCAGAACCTACCACAATTTTAGGCGTTTATTAAATGCTTGGTGATTGACTGATGAGAAGTTCTTGGGCTCCCATTCCCTCATCTGTTTTTAAGCCTAAGGTTTTAATTCATTAAATTGCATTACAAGAAATTCCCTTTTAAGAATAAATACCACTAACAGCTCAGCATTGTTGGGGGAAAAAAGAGATTCACTTCTCCAGGAGCCTTTTATCTAAACAAACCTCCATAGACTTTCTGAGGGTTAATTTAAAAAACAAATGACAAAACCCTAAGCCCAGAGAGAGAACACATCTGCCAATGAGACACATTTGGCATTCTTAGTAAGAAATAAAAGGAAGTCTTATCCAATAAGTAGTTGGTACTTATTCCCTAATTGGTAAATTCCCTGAAGGGCAAATTATTTTTCCTTTCCTCTTTACATTCCTGGTAACTAGTATAATGTCTTGTACTTAGCAGGTACTTAATGAAGATTAGCTGAACCAAATTTTCATCTGAAGCTCAACTACTGCAATAGTGGAACTTTCCCAGGACAAAAAACCCAACATTGAAATGAGACAGACATCTGGTACCTTGAAAATCTTTCAAGAAGGGAACAGGACCTTATTTCTCAACTTTCCCTTCTCCTCCAAACTACCACCTCAGCCAGTATCATCTAACCTACCAAAGAACTGACTTATGGATGTATCCATACTTAACTCATCCTCTACATTTCTTTGGGGGAAAAAAGCACCAGAGCTAAGAAAATAATCTTTTTTTAAAGTAAGAATTCTTTCTTTCTCTGAAGCTACAGGAATATAGATTTAGAACTGAAATGGATCTTAGAGGCCAAGCCCCTGATTTTATAGATGAGAAAAATGAGGGCAAAAGAGATTTTACATGACTTGCCCATGATCCCAGAGCTCATAAGTATCAGAGGCAGAATTTAAAATCAAGTTTCTCTGACGCTAGGAAAAACATCGAATCTATTCTATTTTACTACTCCCTATCAATTTCTTTTCTAGAGCCTCCTCTTAGATTAGAGGTGACCTCAGGGTTTGTCAACAGATCATAAGCTCTGACAAATCCTATGCCAGTGATTTTTTTGTTTCTTAAAAAATATTTATATGACCTACATGTATAAAATATTCATAGTAGCTTTCTTCTCAGGTCAAAAAAAAATGGAAGTTGAGGGGATGGTCATCAATTGGAGAATGGTTGAATAAACTGTGGTTTGTGTCTGTGGTGGAATATTATTGTTCTATGGGAAATGATGAGGAGGATGCTCTCAGGAAAAAAAAAAAAACAACTGGAAAGTCCTCCATGAATTCAAGCAAAGTGAAATGTAACTTACAGACTTACATGTAATGTATACCATCATTGTAACGTACCGTGATTAACATGGTTATACTATGTACAACCCTTTCCCCCTGCCACACAACTTTTTGTGTGTGGGCAATTGGTTTGCAGTAAGATGTTCTGAGATGACCCACTATAAGTGACTTTGCTATTTTCAGCAGTGCAATCATCCATGACTACTCTGAAGGGCTCATGATGAAAATTCTAACCATATCCATAGAAGGAACTGATTGTGTCTGAATATAAATTGAAGCATTCTCTCTCTCTCTCTTTCTCTCTCTCTCTCTTTTAACTTAATTTTTCTGAGGGTTTTTATTTTCATTATGGCAGGAGATTTGTTTTCTTTCACAACTTCATTTTTTTTTTTTTTTGCTTTTTGCTGAGGCAATTGGGGTTAAGTGACTTGCCCAGGGTCACACAGCTAGGAAGTGTCTGAGACCAAATTTGAACTCAGGCCCTTGTGACGTCAGGGCTGGTACTCTAACCACTGCACCACCTAGCTGCCCCACACAACTTCATTTTTTATGGAAATGTTTTGCTAAACTTCACATGTGGTTTCTTAATTGTTTGGGGATATAAGGAAGAGAACCTAGAACTCAAAAATTTAAAAAACCAATGTAAAAAATTTTGTTTTAAATATAACTGGGGAAAATTGTTAAATAAGTAAATTAAATATAAAGGGCAAAAATTTATTTTAAATTTGTTAAATAAAACAAACTTTTCTATAACATAGTAGAAGAAAAAAGATGACCACATGTACTATGCATTATGTACAACTTGCTATTCCTTTTAAATATACAATAAAGTTATGTAAAAATGCTTCTTTTTTAACCTTTTTTTCTTCCTTCCCTATCACCCTAGAGATGGTTACCATTATATACTATCTGCATCTATGTGTGTGTGTGTGTGTGTGTGTGTGTGTGTGTGTGTGTGTGTGTAAAATCATTCTGTATAGACTTCTACTTATCAGTTCTTTGTCTGGATGCAGATTGCATCTTCTTTCATATGTCCTTTGTAGTAAAATTTATAACAGTCAAAAATGATTTAGTTGCTCAAAATTGTTCTTAAAACAATATTGCTATTATTATATACAACATTCTCTTGGTTCTGCTCATTTTGCTATTTGTTATCTCATGCAAGTCTAAGTTTTTTTCTAAAATCAATGAGCTTATCATTTCTTATAGCACAGTAGGATTTCTTCAAAATTATATACCACAACTTATTCAGCCGTTCCCCAAATGATAGAAATCCCTGCAATGTCTAGTTCTTTGCCACCACAAAGAGAGCTGCTATAAACATTTTAGAACATATAGCTTTTTTCTCTTTTTCTCTAATAATCTTTGGATATGAAAATAATTTTATGACCAATATATAATAAATAGAATTTTAGAAAAGAAAAGAGAAAGAAAGCCAAATTATGATGTCAAATCCCCATGGTTAAATTTCCCCTATAAATCTGCCTATGGCCTATGTCTTCTTTTCTAAATTCTTTTTAAGGTTTTCCCATCATGGCATCCTGCCTCATAGTAACTTTTTTCTTACACTTCTCTCTTTCTCCCATTGCCTCAGATGTCTTTCCCCTTGTTAATTATTAAAACCCATTTTCTTGCTAACTATAATATTCTTTCTATTGCTCTCCCAAACCTATTTCATATTTATTAATCGGGTGTCTACCTTACCTCTTCTCATAAAGAAAAGTACTTTTTGGCAAAGAGAACACCATTGTGAATTATTCACATGGGACTTGAGCCTTGCATCTCACATTTTGAACTAGAAATTGCTATCCCAACCTCATCACTGCCATGACTTGCAAGTGATTTAAGTGAGGGTAGGCTGCACAAAGTCATCAGACTCATTTTCTCTTCCACAATCATCTAGGTCCAATGGCAAGATTTAGATCAGGAAGACAGGCGATAGCTCTGGATTTAGAAAGTGAAAGATGCAGAGCCAAAAATACAACTTATATTACTCTAACAATGTAAATGGAAAGAATAACCACCACAAAACAACCCAAAATGAATTTTGCAAAATTACTAAGAACAAGCATGGCTTCAAAGAAGAGATATGAAAAGATTCTTGTTCTGCTCCTTTGCAGAAGTTGGGAGGGGCAGTCTCCAGAAGAATGAAAAATTACATTTATTTTCATATTTTTCCATGTATTGATTAGTTTGCTAATTGTTTTTCTCTCTTAAAAAACTTCTTTTTATTAAAGCTTTTTATTTGCATAACATATGTATGGGTAGTTCCTCAACATTGATCCTTACAAAACTTTTCGTTACAAATTTCCCCCCTAGTCCCCTCCCCTCCCCTAGATGGCAGGAAGTCCACTACATGTTAATTATATTAAAATACTTGACAAGTCAAATATATGCATACACATTTCCATACTTATCTTGCTGTGCAAGAACAATTATATCTACATGAACAAAAATATCTGAGAAAGGAAACCCAATGCAAGCAAACATCAATAGAGACCATGAAAATGTTATGTTGTGGTCCACATTTCATATCCCTCTCTCTGGGTGTATATGGCTTTCTTCACTGAACAATTGGAACTGGTCTGAGACATTTCATTGTTGAAGAGAGCCATGTCCATCAGAATTGATCATCATATAATATTGTTGTTGCTGTGTATAATGATCTCCTGGTTCTGCTCATTTCACTCAGCATCAGTTCATGCAGGTCTCTCCAGGCCTCTCTGAAATCATCCTGCTGATCGTTTCTTATAGAACAATAATATTCCATAACATTCATATACCATAATTTGTTCAGCCATTCTCCAATTGATGGGCATCCATTCAGTTTCCAGTTTCTAGCCACTTCAAAAAGGGCTGCCACAAACATTCTTGCACATGTGGGGCCCTTTCCCTCCTTTAAGATCTCTTTGGGATATAAGCCCAATAGAAATACTGCTGGGTCAAAGGGTATGCACAGTTTGATAACTTTTTGAGCATAGCTCCAAATTGCTCTCCAGAATGGTTGGATCTGTTCACAGTTCCACCAACAATGTTTTAGTATCCCAGCTTTCCTACATCCCCTCCAACATTCATCATTATCTTTTCCTGTCATTTTAGCCAATCTGACAGGTGTGTAGTGGTACCTTAGAGTTGTCTTAATTTGCATTTCTCTCATCAATAGTGATTTGCAGCACCTTTTCATATGACTAGAAATGAAAACAACAACTTTGTTATAAGAAGTAGTTCTGGGACAGAAGAGAAGGAATTAAAAAAAAAGAAATTTAAGTAATATAAAAATAGAAGATATCAATGAAAAATTCTTCTCAAAGAAAGCCCAATATAAGTGGTTCTGTAACTCTCAAGATTGGGATATCCTCAGGGACACCATTTTTTACTTATAATTACTATAGTCACTCTTTGTCCAACTTAGAATTACAGTCTGCTAGGGTGACAACTAGGATGAACCATGGCACACTGGGTTCATGCATTAGTGGTGGTCCAAAGGATATTATCAAACATATGTGAAATGATAAAAGAAGGTATGTCAATTATGTAGTAAGAGAGAGACAGCAGATAGATGATCTGAGCAGTATATTCTTAGGGTCATAGATGTAGAGTTAGAAAGTCATTCAGAGATAATCTAGAACAATCCTTTTTTTTTTTTTTTTAACATAAGGAAACTAAGGAACACAGAGATAAAATAACTTACCCAAGGTCACATAGATGGTAACAGGATTTAATCTGAAATCCTCCAATTCCAAATCTAACATTCCAAAGAGCTATTTTCCTTTGATAGTGGTAAATTCCAGGAGAATCAGAACTCAAGGAAGACTTCCTCTGAGTCAGGCAGTGGGAGGATTTATAAGAAAACATGAATAAAAATTACACAGGATAAGAAGGGGTAGGAGTCATGATTTGTATTGGTGGAAGGAATACCAGTCCAAAATATGGTCCAACAATGTATCCAAAGTGGTTTAAACATAGAACCATTAGGAAACAATGTCCCTTGTTTATTCAATAAAGGGTTAATGTAGCATCTGGTTCATACTCCTCTCACACACAGAGTTCTTAGAATGGCTATCCCAGGTTTGAGTTATTCTACTGGGTCCCATCCACTCAACAGCATAACAATCCCCCCCCCCCATGTGATTTCTCTTTAAAGCCAGAGAACACCATTGCTTCAAAGCAAAGGTTTTTTAAGGAAATACTCCCACAAATACATGCTCTGCCAGTGGGGAGTGAGTGATAATTATTTAACATATATATAAGTCATATTCATATTTAGAAACATTTAGTGGAGAGGAGGAAAAAAGGAGCTCTTGCCCACATTCTCCTCAATTTAGTTAACGTGGCCTGAGGAAAAACAAGTAAAATATCTGGATTACAGAATTTTTTTTAAAAACCAGTTTTATTATTTTCAACTTCTACTCATGAACTATTCTAACAAATCCATGCACAGTAGAGGTTCTGAGAGAGCCTGATTTAATAACTTTGAAAGCTCATCTGCAGAAACCAGCCCATTATGCAAATAGCCTTCACAACTGAGCAAATAAGGAAAATGTCTTAAGGGCTTTTCAAAACTAACAGAAATGTCAATATCTTCTGAAAGAGGTCTATTAGTGATGAAAGTATGGCTGTTAGCTATCCCCTTTAAGCTGAGTAAATAAAACACCAAAATATTTTTAAAAGCACTGATGGAAGATTTGAGAAACTAGTTCTCACATATTGGAAAAGCAAAAGCAATCTCACCAATAGCAATAGAACCAGTTCATGCTGGAATAGGGCCTTTTTTATCCTCTTTACCTAAAGTTGGAGCCAACAATCCCAATGGTGCTTAAAGGTCCCCATATTTCTTTGATTTGGGCTCAATTAGTTCTTTTTCAAATGGAGAGGTCCCATATTTCATGACTTTGTGTCCCAAGTGATTAACACAGTGCCTTACAAGTAGGAGTATACTGGTAAAAGTTTAACAACCAGAAAAAAAATGCACCCCCACACACTTTTAAGCTTAATCAGCATTATTAACATTCTTCCTAGAACATGCTTAAGTTTGAACAATCAACAAAATAATACATCAAATCCTGATTCATAGGGCTTGCTGATTTCCTGAATTTTAAATACACTGAAAATTTAACAATCAGATTCAAGCAGGTCTCAGCACACCCCTTCAAGGAATATTGGTTTGAATGAGATTGTATTTGGATGGGCCTCCTAGAAGTGAGAGTGAGCTTAGTTAATCAACCAATTTATCAACCAGTCAAAATATAGAATAATAGTGAACTATTTATTATCATTATTAATATTTTTCTTATTACCAAAAGAATAGTATAGTATATCTTCCCGGAATAACCTCCAATTAAACTATCACTATGAATATATCTATGTCTATCTCTCTATAAATACATGTATGCAGTATAGTTTGCATTGTATAGTATATTATGTAAAAATTGGATTGTATATAATTTCTAGGTATATATAACATATATGTATAATGTATCATCATGTATATTATATAATTACATATTTATAAACATATATAAATTATTTATACATGTGAGTGTGTTTATGTATCTTGTATGTATATAGATGTTGAAATATTATTTCCCTCATTAAGGATATGGACTACATTTTTGCCTTTCTTTGTATCTCCAGCTAAACATAGGTCCTGGTATGTAGTAAGCAGCTAATGAATACTTGATTGATTGATTTTTAAAAAATCCTCCTTTGACTTTTCTATTCTCCTCAAGCTATTATTATTATTATTATTTCTCTTCCCCTTTAGAAACTCCTAGGGAAAATAAAAGCTTTTCTCCTTACCTCCACTTCTTTTCCTTCCATTTATAGGATTATAGCATCATATATATTTGGTGCTGGAATTACCTTGAAGATCATCTAGTCCATCCTCTTCATTTTACAGATGAAGAAACTGAGGTTCACAGGGATTAAACTGAAAAGTCTCAAATCTCACATGTGCTAAGTGACAGTGCTAACCTGAAATTCATATCCAGGTCCAAATCCAACAATCATCCCCTTATGCCATATTGTCTAACCTCTCCCAATTCCAAATATTCTGGCAGATTGTTTATCATTTGTGGAGCAATCTCTCTTAATATCTTCCCATGACCTTCTTCAAGGTCAAAACTTCAAGATGTAGCCTTCTTCATGAAGCCTTTCCTATTTCTCCAGTTGTAAATTATCTTTCTCCTTCAATTCTTTATTTCTCTTTTCTCTCTTATTGCATCATACTTTGTATCATATTTGTTTTTGTCTCACTGTTTACTAACTCACTGTTAGTAAAATGCTTGATGAAGAAGTTATATAGGAGGCATAGTAGATGAAGTGTTAAATTTTTTGAGTTCTGAATTCTTTCCTTTCTCTCCCCTCCCCCACCTATTGTGAATGCAACAAATGTGATATCAATTAAATATGTGAAATTATACCAAATATATTTCCATATCGTAAAAAAAAATAAAGCATGAAGAATAAAAAAAAAGTAAAAGAAAATACTTTAATTTGCATTCAGATTCCAGCAGTTCTTTCTCTGGAGGTAAATAACATTTTTTCATTATAAGTTTTTTGGAATTGTCTTGGATCATTGTGATCAGAATAGCTAAGTTATTCATAGTTGGTCATCTTTTAATATTGATGTTACTATGTCCAATGTTGTCTTGTTTTGTTCCCTTTACTTTGTCTTTCCAGGATTCTCTGAAAACAGTCTGCTTATCATTTCTTGTAGCACAGTAGTATTTCATTACAATAAAAAAAAAGTCTGGCTTGTTTAGCAATTCCCCAATTGATGGGCATCCCCTCAATTTCCAAATCTTTGACACCACAGAAGGAGCTGATATACATATTTTTGTACATATGGATCCTATTCCTTTTTCTCTGATTTATTTGGGATAAATACCTACTAGTGTTATTGCTGGGTCAAAGGATATGCACAGTTTTATAGCTCTATAGCCCCTTGAACATTAGTTTTAAATTATTCTCATAATGATTATTCACAACTGCATCAACAATGCATTAGTATAACAATTTTTACACATCCTCTCCAACATGTCACTTTTCTTTTCTGTCATATTAACAATTATGATAGGTGTGAGCTGGGACCTCAGTATTATTTTAATTTCAAGCAGTGTCTTGCAAACAGGGATAGGAAGTAGCTGTGTAATTTTATTGATATAGAAGATGACCTCTCTCAATGCAGATCTGTACCTATTTGAGTTGTCTGGAGCGCAGAGAGGCTAAATGATTTGCTCTTGTGGTTCATACAGAGAGCATATATCAAGGACAGGACTCAAAACTAGGTTTTTCCTGGCTCTAAGGTCATTTTTTTCCTACTATTCCTCGATGCCTTGTACATAGAACAAGTGCTTACTATTTACTAAAATGAATTGAATTGGTCTGATTGAGAGAACATAATTGAGGATAGGAGGTAGAAAAATCCACTGATGAAGAAGGAAAAATCACAATAAGAAAGAGGTAAGAAGGAAGGGAGCAAGCATTTATTTAGTACTTACTATGTGCCAGGCATTTTGATTGCTCATTTGATTTTCACAACCCTGGGAGGTGGCTGCTATTATTATCCTCATGTTGAGTTTGAGGAAAGTAAGGCAGATATAAGTTAAGTGACTTACTCAGAATTATACAGTTAGTGTCTGAGACTGTATTTGAACTCAGGTTTATCCTGATCATGGGCTCAGCACTTTATCCACTGTATCACTTAGTCCATTGGTTGATACTAACTAAATAAATTATATATAATTTCATATAATGAAATATTACATCTTAATATTATAATTATGTATGTAATTATAAATTATATATAAATTTCATATAATGAAATATTACTACATCTTAAGGAATGATGACTAAAAAGAATTTAGAGAAACATGAGAAAATTTAGGTGAACTGATATAGACTGAAGGAAGCAAAGTGAAAGGAATAAACACAATGGCCACAACAATGTAAATAAAAGTACCAGGCAATAAACATCAAGTGCAATGGATAATTTGGATATCATGCTACCAAAGTTAAAGCTTAATCCTTTCTAATAACAATTGTTGGAAAGTTAAAGGGGAAAGATGCCTATATTGTCATTTCTTGAGGCAGTTTTGTTTAACTGTTTTCAAGGAATGTACTTTATGGAGGATGATTGGGAGTTTGTTGGAAAGTAAATACTGTATCAAACTAAATGTGGCAATAATATTTTAAAAGATACAATAATCAGCACACTTGATAGCTGCTAAAAAATAAAAAATAGAATATTGAAAGAAGACGAGGAGAATCTTTTCATCTTTTGGGAGAATAGTGAAACATTTATAGGAGATAGAATTTTCAGTTTCAGAAAACAAAAAAAGACAGAAAGGAATGTTTAGGAGTAGGGAAGTGATAGGTTAAAAGAGCTGAATGAAATAGTGCTATTAATTATCTTTCTGCTAAAGTCTTCTATGCTTCATTGTGACATTTACACTTATTCACAGCCTGGCTTGATTTTATCTCCCCTGCCTTATGCATTTCTCCCTTCAGTATACTCATTCTGTGGTCTAGCTATAAAGGCTTAATGTTTACTCACAGACAACATTCCTCCTCCCATCTCTGTGCTTTTGCATTGACTCTTCCTAGTGTCTGGAAAGCATTCTCTCACCTCCAGTTCCTGGAATCCCTTGTTTGTTCAGGACTTTAGATCAAGTAACATCTTCTACTTGAGGTGTTTCTTGGTCCTTCCTGCTGCTGATCCTGTATTTCTCTTCAAGATTACCTTGCAATAACTACTCTTTATGATTTTTGTTATTATAGTGCCTATATAGATCAATGTAATACATTAGATACAATATAATAATAGACACAATGTGATACAATAGATCCAATATAATACAATAATAAATTAATGTAATACATTAGATATAACATAATGCAATAGTAGACATAATATATAATATAATAGATACAATATAACATAACTATAAGTCAATGTAATACTTTAGATACACTATGATACAATAATAGACACAATAGAATATAGGGAAATAAGTAAAATGCACAGATAAATGTAGTACAAGGAAAATGAGAGTCCTAGAAAGTGAGAAGAAGATAGGCTTCTTAAGGAAGAAAAATAAGGATTCTGTGAAAACAAAAATGAGAATTGTATGTATTAGGAGAATGTTGATAAATGTTTATTAGTTTTCTTTGGGGGAGGGGTGTAATAAGAGCATTTTTTATTAATATTATTTTTCCAAATCATGTAAAGATAGTTTTCAACATTCATTTTTGCAAGACTGTATTCCAAATTTTTCTCCTCTCTTTCTTTACCTCCTGAAGACAGCAAGCAATCTGTTATAGGTTAAATATATACAATCCTTCTAAACATATTTCTATATTTGTTATGTTATGTAAAAAACAATCAGAACAAAAGGGAGAAAAACATGAGAAAAATAAGCAAACAAGGTGAAAATACCATGCTTTGATCCATATTTAGTCTCCATAATTATTTCTCTGGATGCAGATGGCATTTTCCAACCCAAGTCTATTGGAATTGCTTTGACTCATGCATTGTTGAGAATTATGCCAAATTCTTTACAGTTGATCATCATATAATCTTGTTGTTACTGTGTACACTGCTGCTCACTTCACTTAGCATCAGTTCATGTAGGTCTTTCCAGGCTTTTCTGAAATCACCCTGCTCATCATTTCTTACAGAACAATACTTTTCCATTACCTTCATATACCATGACTTATTCAACCATTCTCTAACTGATGGGCATCCACTCAATTTCCAGGAAATCCACAAAAAGAGCTACTACAAACATTTTTTGCAGATATGGGTCCTTTCTCCTCTTTTATACAGACCCACTAGTGAAGTCCTGGATCAAAAGGTATACACAGTTTTATAGCTAATAAGAACATATTTTAAAGTCCATTCTTCATTATTAACATTTTCTCCATCATTTTTTTAAGTCTAGTCAATCAACAAGACAATAAACCTAGCCCTGGTTAGTAGTATTTGCCATTTCAAAAGTCTGGCATTAACACTTGAAGTCAGCTCTTTAGAGCTCATATGATTCTAACATATCTCTTGAGTATATCTGAGTCATGGAGGATAGTTTATATGAATACAGAGAGACAGGAGCAAGATATATGAACATAACCAATAGTCAGTGATCTACTTTTGCTGGAAGATAGATTGTGCGAAGTATAATGGTATAAAATGAGACTAAGGCAGCTATGCGGAAAGAGTGGATAGAGACTCATCTTCTTCAGTAAAAATCTGGCCACAGAGACTTACTAGCTGTATGACCCTCGGCAGATCACTTACCCCTATTTACCTCAGTTTCCTCATTTAGCAAGCCACTTCAGTATCTTTGCCAAGAAAACACCAAATGGGATCACAAAGGGTCAGACATGACTGAAAAACAATTGAGTAACAACAATAAAATGAGACTAGAAAATTATGTTGCAACCAGATTATTCAGGGTTTTAAATACAGTGATGGAGGTAATATGGGGCCATTGAATGTTTTTGTTTATTCTTGTTTTTGTTTTTAAATCCTGAGTGGTGAGGTAATCATGCTTGTGTGTTAGGAAGATTATTTTGGAAGTTGTGGAGGATAGACAGGCAAAAGAATATATTGGAAGAAATAAGGAGAGCAATTAGAAGGCCTATAAGAAAGAAGTGAGAAGTAATGAGGCCATGAACTCAAATTATTGTTAAAGAAGTAGAAGAAAGGATACAGATGTAAGAAATGTGAGAGTAAAATTGACAAAACTTGGCAATTGATTGGGATAGGAAATGAGAGATAGAGAAGAGGTAAGATGACTATAAATTGCTATAAATCTGGGTGGTTAGGAATATTGTGGGACCCTTAAAAGAAAGAAGGAAATTTATAGGATGTATTTGATCTAAGTTTTGTGCTTCTCTATATTGCATTTATCTAATGTTTTAAGGTTGTGAATCACTTTACATATGTTATCTCATTTGATCCTCACAATAACTCTGAAATGCATGCTATTATTAGCTTTACTTTTACAGAAAAGGAAATTGATGTTTTACTAATATTTTACTTAAAATTTTTCTATCAATATTCATTAGAGAGATTGGTCTGTAATTTTTTCTTTCTCTATTTTGGTTCTTCTTGGTATAGGTAGTAGTATATTTTTTTCATAAGAGGAATTCAGCAGGACTCTTTCTTTGCCTATTTTTCCAAATAGTTTATGTAGTGTTGGAATCAATTGTTTTTTTTTAAATGTTTGGTAGAATTCACTTGTAAATCCATCTGGTCCTGCAGATTTTTTTCTTAGGAAGTTCAATGATGACTTTTTCAGTTTCTATTTCTAAAATGGGATTATTTAAATATTTTATTTCTTCTTCCGTTAATCTGGGAAATTTATATTTCTGTAAATATTCATCCATTTCAATTAGTCAGATTTGTTGGCATATAGTTGGGCAAAATAGTTCCTAATTATTACTTTAACTTTTTTTTCACTGGTGGTAAGTTTACGCCTTTCATTTTTGATGCTGGTAATTTGATTTTCTTCTTTTTCTAATCAAATTAACATGAACTGATGCTAAGTGAAGTGAGTAGAAACAAGAGAATATTGTACACAGCAACAACAAGATTATGTGAGGATCAACTGTGATAGATTTGGATCTTTTCAACAATGAGGTGATTCAAGGCAATTCCAATAGACTTTTGGTAGAGTCATTTACATGCAGAAAGAGGACTATGGGGACTGAATGTGGATTACAACATAGTATTTTCACCTTTTTTGTTGTTGTTTGCTTGACTTTTTTCTCATTTTTTCTCTTTTTGATCTGATTTTTCTTGTGCAGCATGATAAATGTGGAAATATACTTAGAAGAATTGCACGTGTTTAGCATTTATTGGATTACTTGCTGTTTAAGGGAGGGTGAAGGGAAGAGAAGGAGAAAAATTAGAACACAAGGTTTTGCAAAGGTGAATGTTGAAAACTTTTTTTTTCATGTATTTTTGGGGTAAAAACTATTAATTAAAAAAATTTTAAAAAGAAAGATCTTACCATGTTACCCTGTTACTCTATAATCTCCAGTAGCTCCCTATCATCACTAGAATCTGGCATAAAGTCCTCTCTTTGGCATTCAAAGCCTTCATAACCTGTCTTCCCATCTTTCCAGTCTTCTTACACTTTATATTCTCCTAAGTATTCTTAGTTATTCTCTAGTGACATTACCATTTGTGCTGTTCTTCAAACAAAACATTCTATCTCTCGACTCCAAGCATTCTCCTCATTTAGGAGTCCTCATCTGAGGGTCCCTGATATCAGTGAAATCACAAGTGCAGTTCCTTTCTTTTGTATCACCAAAATGAGAAGAAAACATCTTGTACAAAAAATGCTGCAGAGTAGTCACCTGATATGGAGAGGCAGACTTTGTATGGAGAAGGCAGCATGGATAACAAATCGTGAATCCAGGGATAGTTTGGACTGTCCACTTCCCAGATGGTAGAATGTTAGAATACCAAAGTAAAAGACCAATTTTCTCTCTGACCTCTTCACATCCATTTAATATGTTTTTTAATACTGAGAGAGGGAGAGAGAGAGAAAGGGAGAGAGAGAGAGAGAGAGAGAGAGAGAGAGAGAGAGAGAGAGAGAAAGAGAGAGAGAGAGAGAGAGAGAGAGAGAGAGAGAGATGAGATAGCATCTTCTCAGTTCAGTGCCTCACAAAACTAATAGTTCCATAACCTCAGGCCACAGATTTTTCCAGACAAGTATTTTGAATGATAGAATCACAAAATTTAACATCCTAGCATTTGAAAAGGATTCTAAAGAGTCTCTAGTACAGATCTGATTTGATACATGAATGCCCTCTCTGACATCCCCAATCTGACTCTGCTTGAATAGCTCTGGGGGTGGTGAACTCATTACTTAGCAAGGCAGCCCATTTCTTTTCTGTATATTTCTTTCATTTCATTTTGGTATTGAGCTATCTTCCTATAATTTCTCCCCATGGGTTTATTTCACCCTCTGGAGCCATGTATAATAATGCCTTTCCCACATTATAACTCTTTAAATATTTGCAATCTCCTGCCTTAACTAAGCAGAATTATTACTGGGAATTCTGGAGCCCAGGTCAAATGTAATTCAGTGGAAGAGGTGGCACAGAAAAAAATCCATCCAAATTAGGTAAATTAGCATTGGGCAAGCCTAAGGAACTGGTGACTGACTGTGAAGGGAGGATGGGCATGGCAAATGAACAGGAGAGGGACTGGTACAGAGCTACAGGAAAAAGCATGAAGTTCAGGGATGTAACCTGGAATAACTGTATGGGCAAGAAGTACTTACCTCAGTTATCAATGCCCTGGAACAGAGCCCTCATTATCCATCTAAGTCATTATAGAATAGCCTTTTCATAGAAAGTTTTAATCTTGCATTCAAAGTTGGGAATATGACCACATATGATGGCCCCCTCACTTTTTATTTTATATATTCTGCCATATATAATTTGTCCCTTTCTTCTGTCTCCCAAAGAACCAGGAATAAGATTTTACACTTTTATTAAGGGGAGGGAGGTGAAGGAAGAAAAGGCTGTGATGTGGGTAAATGGTAGGAAGGAATCTAATGGGCTGGATTCATTGCTGGCTGGGTGGGAGGCAAAGTCATAAATTCCGTGGGGAATAGCAGTTGGCTTCAGGACAGCTGTAGCAGTATTTGGTCTCATCCATGCAAGGACTAGAACAAATTGTACATGGATCTTGCTGTGTAAGATTTAAGCTGATCTTTACTATGAAAAGCCTAGAGAGGGGCCTACTCCCATAAATGTCTGGAAAAATGGCAAAATCCCCATATTCCCTTGCTTATTGTAGGTAGAGCCTTCCCAACAACAGCTTTACCCATCCTATTCATATGTCTAATGGTCCTCTTTAATTCCTGTTGTTAATTAATGGTGTTCAGAACTAATGCCCAGAGATATAACAACTATGGGAGAGTATAGAACAGTGAGTGCCTTTTTTTTTTTTCTTGACTTCTTATAGAGAAGAAGTCTCGGTTCAAATTTCTGTTCTTCCATTTATATTCTGTGTGACCTAAGATATGTCACTTAAAATTTTGGGCCCTCAGTTTAATAATAATTGTCAATATTTATATAGTATTTTAAGTTTTGTAAAGTGCTTTGCAAATATTAACTCAAATACAGTGATCCAAGACAATTCTAAAGGACTCACTGCTATTTACCTTCAGAAAAAGAATTGATGGAGTCTAAATGTAGATAGAAATATACTCTTTTTCATTTTATTTTTTTCCATCCTTTTCTTGGTCTTTGTTTTCTTTCATAACATGATCAATATGAGAAAATATGTTTCACATGATTGCACATGTATACCCTAAATCAAACTGCTTGCAAATCATCTCAGTAAAGGGAGGGAGAGAGAGGAAGAAAATTTGGAATACAAAGTTTTAGAAAAATTGTTTTTACAGGTAATTGGAAAAATTTTGTTCAAAAAATAAAATTTAAAAAATTAATTAAAAAACAAACAAACATTTCATCTGATCTTCATAGCAACCTCAGGATATAAGTGTGATTGTTATCCCCATTTGACAGATAAGGAAACTGAGGCTCAGAAAGTGATTTCTCCAGGGTCACACAGTGTGTAAGCATCTAAGGCATAGCTCCAGAGGTAATGAACTCATTACTTAGCAAGGCAGCCCATTTCTTTCTTTCTTTTTTCTTTCAACCCATATTTATTATTCTAGTTGCTATTCTTTTTTATATTAACAAATAGCCTTTAATTTTTCAAAATACATGCAAAAATAGTTTTAAATATTTACCTTTGCAAAATCTTGTGTTCCAAATTATTTCTTCCTATCTTCCTCCTTTCCCTCTCCCCTAGACAGCAAGCAATCTTGATATAGATTAAACATACACAATTCTTCTAAACATATTTCCACATTTTTCATGCTGCATAAGAAAAATCAGATCAAAAGGGGGAAAAATGAGAAAGAAAAAAGCAAGCAAACAGTAACAACAAAAAGGATGAAAATGCTATGTTGTGATACATATTCAATTCCTACAGTCCTCTCTGTGGATGCGAATGGTTCTCTTCATCATAAGTGATTAGAATTGGCCTAAAGCATCTCATTGTGGAAAAGAGCCATGTCCATCAGAATTGATCATTGCATAATCTTGTTGTTGCTATGTACAATGTTCTCTTGGTTCTCCTCACTTAGCATCAGTTTATGTAAGTCTGTCTAGGCCTTTCTGAAATCAGCCTAAGGCAGCTCATTTCTTAAATTCGACTTGGATGTCAGAATTCCTGGTTACATTTCTGCTTAGGTGAGGCAAAAGTTTGTTCTTTTCATATATTTGAAGGGCCATAATGTGGAAGAGCTTTGAACTTGTTTTGTGTGGTTCCAGAGGACTGATCTAAAACCAATGGGCAGAAGGTATAAGGAAGCAGCTCAATACCAGGAAGAAAACTCTGAAGTGATTTCCCCAGGATTACACAGTTTGTAAGTATATGAGGTAGAATTATAGACTCAGGTCTTCCTGAATTCAGATCCTAGATATCAGATATCCACTGCTACCTAGCTGATTAGTGTCATCTGTAAAATGAGGGAGTTATAGGAAATGAACTCTAAAGTTCTGTCTAGCTCTAAATATGCTGATTCAAGCTCTGCCATCCATAGAGAAGCAAAAGTCAGTCAGTCAACAAGTATTTATTCAAGTACTTACTACATAGCTGGGGTTGTACAAAGTGCCAAGGATATTAAAGGCAAGGAACGTGGTCCCTGCCTTCAAGGAACTTACATTTTAAATAGCAGAAACAATATGCAAACTGCCATGCAAATACAAGACATATGGAGTAGACAGAAAATAGTCAGAAAGGATTTGGGTGAAAAATGTTGAAATACAGAAACCCTAGTGACAAAAAGGTCAAATTCTCAGGCACCAAACTTGATTATTTTCTGTTGAACAGTTTATTTTCCAGATAGCAAGTTAAGAGAAAAAAAGACAATCCAAGTAATAATTCATTTTCATAAATTCTAGTAATTGAAGGATAGTTCTTATGATTAGATAAAAGAGTCTCAATCAAAACAATAATTTTTTAAGCAAGTCTTAAAATCACCCTAAGAGGGTTTTAGAGGGTTTAGGAAGTTCTTCTAGATCAAAGCTTCTTAAACTACAAGTTGCAAACCCATCTGGGGTTGTGTAACTGAATGTAAGGATCATGAAATTATGACATTAGCAATAAATGTTTGATTTGTATACCCATTTTATTTACCTATATACCTGGGGTTGTATAAAAATTTCTTAGGCGAAAAAGCATCTCAAGTGAAAAACATTTAAGAAATCCTATAATTTAATTTATTTCCAAGTCTGTGGAACTTTGACACTACCAGACCATTCTAAAACAAGTCAGACAACTCAGCCAATAATAATACAAGTGTCAACTTCTGAAATGTTGGTTTTAGTCTCTATTCTCCCCACAGCAATCTCTCTACCTTTTAGAGGAAAATTGTTAGTTGGGTTCCCTGTGAGAGATCATATCTGCAACCCTTCAAATGAAAAGTTGCTGGGTGGTGGTGACATAGAATGATTAATATGAGTTAGCACAAGGGATAGAGGTGGTATTCTTAGTAACTGTGCCCAGGATGATACTGAACAAGACTTTTTTTTAACATAGATTTTTTTTATTGATATCTTGTTTTTTCTATATCACCTAAATTTCCCCCTGTATTCCTCTCTCTTCCACATCCCAGAGTTAGCCCTTATAACAAGGAATCTTTTTTTAGAGAAAAAGAGGAAAAAATTCAGCAAAACTAGTCAATGTGTCACAATAATCTGACATTTTCCATGATGTTACAAACCCATAGACTCCCCCACCTCTACAAAAGAGTAGAGGAAGGAAGTTTTTCAAAGCTTATTCTCTATAAATTTTTCAACATTCCTTTCCCATTATTTGGTGGTGGTTGTGAATAAGGCTGGTTTATTAAAGACATCAAGTATACCTGATGGTAATGGCCTTTGCTCAAAAAATGGATTCTAGCAATAAAATGCAATGATAATACACAATACCCATGCCATTGCAAATGAAAGGAATAACAGCAATAATATAAAACAAAATTGAATGCTGTGTAGTTACGATGAACAAACCTGACCCCTAAGAAGAGGTGAGAAAATGCACCTCCCTCCCTCTATATCACCTTTTCCCCCTCTTCATTTCTCCCTTATCTTCCCCTTTCGTTCCTTCTTCTGTAGAAGTAAATATCTCTACCCATTTTATGAATTATCAGATTTGGGTAATACAGTTGATTTTCCTGAGCCATTTTTTTTGGTTACCAGGAGTGATTTTCTTGATGGGGCAGGGAGGTCTATATATGGAAATGAAGATGATAAGACAAACAAAAGAGATAAATAAATTTTTTTTTAAAAAAAGATGATGATACTGTTTTTTTCTTTATTAAAGCTTTTTATTTGCAAAGCATATGTATGGGTAAATCTTCAACATTGACCCTTACAAAGCTTTCTGTTACAAATTTTTCCCCCCTACTCCCCAACCCTCTCCTAGATGGCAGGAAATCCACTACATGTTAATTATGTTAAAATACTTGACAAATCGAATATATGTATAGATATTTCCACACTTATCTTGTTTTACAAGAAAGATCAAATCTACAAGAAAAAAAAATCTGAGAAAGGAAACACAATGCAAGCAAACAGATAATACTGTTTTAAATAACTATCCAGATACATGAGTCATATGGGATGTTATTTTCTCTGCACCTTATATTTCTCCTTTGTAATATTAATGGGAGGTGGTGAGAAGGAAATGAAATAATCTATAAGGTCCCTTTCAGACCTTAGGTCACCTAGGTAGTCCAATAGTCCAATACATATGGCCCAGGGTCAGGAAGATCGGAGTTCAAATGTGACCTCAGTTGAAATATATATAATGACTAGGTGTAAGGCCCCAGGAAAGTCACTTAAACTCTGTCTTCCTCAGTTTCCCCAGCTATAAAAAGGGAAAAATAATAATGCTTTCATCCCAGGGTTGTTGTGAACATCAAATGAGAAAAATATTTATAAAGTGCTTAGCACCATGTCTGGCACATAGGAGGTACTTGAAAAAAATGCATCTTGCCTTCCTTTCTCCCTTTTTGTTGTCCAGTAGTTTCAGTCATGTATGGCTCTTCATGATCACATTTGGGGTTTTCATGGCAAAGATAGTAGTTTGCCATTTCCTGTTCTAACTTATTTTACAAATGAGGAAACTGGGACAAACAGAATTAAATGACTTGTCCAGTAGCTAGTGTCTGAGATCTGATGTGAACTCAGAAAAAGGTAATTTCTTGACCTCAGATCTGCCACTCTATCCATTGTACCACCTAGCTGACCTTTTTTTTTGCCCCTACCCCAGTTCTAAATCCTGTGACTGGAAGAATGTATCTCCTAAAATGCAATACCCCTGCTGTGTGGGAAAGAAAGGGCATAAGGAGGAGAGAGAAAAATGACAAATATTTGACTTTTCTGGATAAACCTTGAATCAGGTGGGATGCCAAGAACTAACTGGAGCTGTGGTCAGTACTCTAGAAGCCTTTGAAGAATTGCTGGGCTGGAAAACTGGTGTCATGGTTCAGTGGGCAAAAAATTAGAAAAAGCCAACATACTTAAGGTCAATTTGTGGGAATCCTTTGGCGCTCAGAAAATGCAGCTGCCAATGTCCTTTGGCCAGACAATGTGTATGTATATCTTAGAAAGTCCAGAAAGTCTAGGGGGAATGTAACTTCACACTAGGTTTGAATGCTAAGGAACTAATTTTAGTTTCTCTGCAGCAGCTAATTGGCCCAGGACCAGAGGAAGGAAAAAATGGAATTTTTTTTCAAAGAAAATAAGTAACAGAAGATTGAAACCTGGTTATTTATTAATTCCATTACCTTTGTGGTATGTCACCCTGAGAAAGATGCCACCAAATCCCTCAACAGGGCATTTTAGTACTTAAAAGAATTATATGTGGGTTTTGTTTGTTTGTGGGGGACTTTTTGGTTGGTTGTTTGTTTGTTTTAAAGTTTTCTCTCAGTATCTCTCATGAGTTTCTCCTTGGCCTCTGCTTGTTACTTCTTTTGTCACTTTATTAAATTTATTTTATGATCCTAGGACACACAATATAACAAAAGCCTATCAAAAATAAACAAACCCAAATATTCTCCTAATGGCATAAGACAGTTGAGGTATCACAAATAAAGAACTGATCCCAGAGACAGGAAGAAGCTAGATTCAAGCTACATAGTAACTATAAAACGCTAGCTAAGTCACTTAATATCTCAATTTGCTAGAAATTTTTCCAAGTAGTAGAGCACATGCTGCTATATTGGTATTGGAAGTTTCCTATTGGGAAATTCCTACTAATGAAATCACAGGTCTAATTAAGAAAAAATTTTTGGTGCCAATTTTATGTTATGCTGGGAAATCCTGAAATACTATGATTTTATGTAAGGATCAGAATGGCAAGGGTAGTTAGATGGTGCAGTAGATATAGTACTGGCCCTGAACTCAGAAGGACTTGAGTTCAAATCTGACCTCAGACATTTAATACTTCCTTTCTGTGTGACATTGCATAAATCACTTAACCACAATTGCCTAAGGGGAAAAAAGAATCAAAATTACAGGTGAACCAAGGATCAGTGGTAAGATGCATAAAAGACATCCTCAAAGACATGGATGACTGGAACATGAGGTATGTTGGTGTGTAGCATGAGCTACAGATAATAAGAATGTCATATCGATGCCTTTGAAATGTTTACAATTAAGCATTGTTTGTCACTGGATCCTCAGACCCTAGCATAGTGCTTAGCATGTTGTAGCCATTTAAAAAATATTTGTTGAAGTAAATTTAGTTAAAAGAACCAAAGGAAGATCTCAGGGCATAGGGTACATCCTTTATGAAGGATTTGTAGGAAGGCATGGGCAACAATTACGTAAGACTAAAAGATACGGAGGAGTTGCCTTCTCTACCAGTGATGGGCATGTCCATACTAAAGAGTTTATAGATACATCTATCTGTAGAATTTACTTTCACTTGGACCTCTGCTTATTGGGCCTGTGGGAACAATGAGAGAACACATCAAATGGCATAAATAATCCAGTTCTCCTGGATAGTCCTTTATTCTTTCTTCTGACACCAGCCTGAGAGTTACCAGACTCCAAGAAAAAGGAATGCTATCACTGCCATCATGGCTAGGAACAAGCCATACTTCAGTCTTAGTATGATTGGAATGGAATATGAATGGTATATGAAAGTTCCAGCAAAAAACAAAAACAAAACAAAACAGAAGCAAAGAATGCTATCATCTTTCATTGTGAAAGACAATGATACTGACTAATTGATCCATAACTCTCTGGAAGAGATTAGATGAGACAAAAGAATGATGAAATAATGTGGGAAGTTGTTTTTCTTGCCCAAGCAGGTTGCATGCAATGCTGTAAACAGATAAAAGAAATATTCATACTTTATTCTCTTATAATAAAGTAAAAAAAATCTTTGTGATTCTTAAAACCATTTGTCCTTTCCTTCCCTTTTCCTTTTCTTTTTCCTTTTCCCTTTCCCTTTCCCTTTCCTTTTCCCTTTCCTTTTCCTTTTCCTTTTCCCTTTCCCTTTTCCTTTTCCTTTCCCTTTTTCTTTCCCTTTCCCTTTCCCTTTTCCTTTTCCTTTTCTTTTCCTTTCCTTTCCCCCATCCTTTCCTTTTCCCCATCCTTTCCTCCATCCTTCTCCTTCTCTTTTTCCCCTTCTCATCCTCTCTCCTCTCTTCCCCTCATTTCTTCTTCCTTCAACTCTTCTCCCTTTCCCTTTCTTCCTCCTCTTTTTTCCCTTCCCCTTCTCTCCCTTCCCTCCTCCTCTTCTTCCCTGTCTACCTTTTCCCTCCTTTCTTCTCTCTTCTCCTATCTGCCCTCTCCTATCTTCTCCCTCTTCTTTTCTTCTCTCTCCTCCTTTTCTCTCATCTCTTCTTCCTTTTTTTAAAAAAAAATTCCCTCAGTTCTCCCCATCTTGAAGAAGTACCATGGCCATCCACAGGCCTGATCTCATTGTTGATCATCATGGGAATTTTGATCTACTTCATTTCCAGCTAGAGCTGGTCATACACTGCACCTCTTCCTTTTCCCTTGCCCTTAGTAAGTCTGATGGCTCCCTTCCACTCTCACTAGCTTACCATGCTGGTGCTATATTTAAAGACACTCAATAGGCTTAGCACATTCTAGTTCAGAACTCCCAAGATCAAGCATTCCTTAGCCTCAGTCTCCCCAGTAACGGGTATCATTCGTGGCACCCTTTTTTTTAAACTAGCATTTTATCCATGCTGTTGTATATCAGCAAGACACAGACTACAACAGATTCTGGAGAACAGGAAAAGATCAGAAGGCATAGGGGAGGTGCGCCTGGTGGGTGTAATATATAACTAATGAAGAAATCTGAAAAAGAATGTGGTGAGATATGCATATGTTTTAAAAATAAAAAAGCTTTTTAAAAAAAGAATATGGTGAGGGTGGCCATGTGGCGAGGGTGAAAAGGCCAGCTGGACAATCAGAGTGATCCTCTGATACTTTGGTGTGTCATGAGATAGAAAGGCAGGCTGCTAGCACTTTGGGTGGATCCTCTATGGTGAAGTTATGGAAGGACACAGATTAGAATTACAAGGGATGGGCAGGTGTGGACGGGTTGCAGTATGAATCATTGGGAAGAAGTCACATTGATGATATCATATTCACTTGAGTATTATGATATTCCACAAAAATCTTATTACATGAACTCATGGAGTCTTTGAAGTGACCCCGGGTTGTCTAAGATTGGGGCAGTGGAGTGCAATCACAAATTACTAGACTTGTAGCAGACAACTAGCAATGGATTGATTGACTATTGACTAGGGAAACATAGGATTATAGATTTAGAGTTGGAAAAGACCTTAAAGATCATCTCACCTAACCTTCTCATTTTACAGATGAGGAAACTGAGGCCCAGGGATTTACTCAAGATCACATATCTAGTAAGTACCTGAGGTAAGATTCAAAGCCAGATCTACCTATCTTTTTAAAACTTTTCTAAAAATTTTTTTTCCTGGTTATACAGGTACATTAATTTTTTTAAAAAATCATACATTTCTTTATGAATCATGTTGACAAAGAAAAATTAGAACAAAAAGGAAAAACCATGAAAGGAAAAAAACAAGAAAAAGAAAAACAAAGTGAACATAGCATATGTTGATTTACATTAATTCTCTATAGTTCTCTCTCTAGATGCAGATGGCATTTTCTATCCAAAGTTTATTGGGATTGCCTTGGATCACTGAAGCATTGAGAAGAACCAAGTCTTCACAATTGATCATCATACAATCTTGCTCTTACTGTGTACACTGTATTCCTGGTTCTACTTGTTTCTCTCAGCAGCAGTTTGTGTAAATCTTTCTAGGCCTTTCTAAAAATCAGCTTTTTAAAAAATAAAACAATAATATTTCATTACTTTTATATATTATAACTTATTCAACCATTCCCCAATTGATGGGCATCTATTCATTTTACAATTCTTTGCCATTGTAAATAGAGTTGCTACAAACATTTTTGCACATGTAGGGCCTTTTCCCTTTTTTATGATTTCCTTGGAATACAGGATCTGTCTATCTTTAATTCTAGTAATCCTTTCACTAGACCAACCTCCCTAAGTTCTTGTCTATCATCTGAGTTTCTTGTCTCTTTGGCTATCAACAGCCACAGCAACTCATAAAGATCCATTATAAGGCAGGGTGAGGTTTGTCAAGATATTTGGAGACATCCTGTTTCTCAGAGATAAGGTCCAGTTGTGCTCTGAGCTTGGCAAAGCAACAATCTTTTGTGTTCATCCTCTAGATTATCTCAACTACAGCAAAATCTCTAAAATGTTTCACACAAGCATCAGATTGGTCTCTGAGCTCAGACAAGCACCTCTAGTACCCATGTTCCTGTTATAAATCAAACTTTTCTCATTGTTTCTGTTATCCCTCATTGTCAGAGCCACAGATCATTGCATTGCCATAGGTTTAAGTATTGAGATCTCCCCACACTGTTCTGGGTCCCTCTACTAGGGTGGTGTTTGGGAATTTTTTTTTTCTGGATCTGTTTTCTCCTCTGTAAAATGAAGGGGTAGAGGGTTGAAGTTATATGGTTTGGGCTAAAATGCAGATTGACTTGTATAGTTGGGAGCAAAATGATATGATTAGAAGTCAAATGAAGCTCATTTTATAATTTCTGGATTTATAATTTCATGAAAGAACATAGCTGAAAGGGACTATTTGGAAGCAGGCCTTGCAGGTGTGCAGAATATGAATTTAACCTCTCCTCAGTTGATTATATTTTGTTCCTCCTAAGCATTTAAAACTTTTAATTACCTCAAAAGTCTTTCCCAGACTGAAACTTGTTTTTCTTCCTATCTTTTTCAAGTTAGAAAGCACTTGGTACTAATTTTACCAAAAGAAAAATAAATTTTGAAATTTGAACCAAGTGATTCACAAAAGATGACTAGTTTGGCCTGGAAATAAATTTAAAGAAATTGACCAGGACTAGAACTCATTTCTTCCCTTTTTGATGCTCTGTGTCAATTCTTTGCAAAGTTGGTTTCACCCATTCCCACCCCCTCTGGGATTCACCCCCTCCTCACTTTCATCACTTGGAATTCCTAGCTTCTTTCAGGACATAGCTTAGGTACAAATCCTCACATAATACCATTCCTGATCTGCTGAGTTATTAATGCTTTTTTCTTCTTGAAATGACTTGGTCTTGTTTTGAACATATTTTGTACTTACTTATGTGAATATATGTTGGTTCCTTCCTGTAGGATATATCCTCCTTGAGGGCAGGAGCTACATTTCATTTTTTTAAATCAATAAGGATAGGGACTTCATCTGTGGTTTCACTGGTTGAAAGAATTTCCATTGAAGAACTTCCCTCTACTAAAGCAGGTCAGCACCTTCTCTGAAAACTTATAGCCTTAGAGAACTGCCTATGGCACTTCCCAGAATCAAATAGCTGATATATGTCAAAAGGGAGGGCTTCCTGAACATACTTGATACTTAAAAAGCACATACTTGGTCCTTAATAAATAAAATGAGAACATTGTCAGATACATAGTCAGCCCTCAATAAATGCTTGTGGACTTAACACCTATCAAATGGAATTAAATTTTAGCAAAGAAATCTTAATAACTAAAACTTTAAAAGTTTAAACTTGAATAACTTTTAAAAAGCACATAGTAAGCCTTTAATAGATAAAACATGGGTATGTAGTAAGCATTTAATAATGCTTGTTGACAGTGTCTATCAAGATGAATTAAATTTCAGTAAAGAGTCAAGATTCCTTACATCTCAGTGCTAATAGTAAATTATTTTACCATAGAAATTTTTCCCTGATCTCTCTTTTTAAATTCCAGAGACTGAAAGGATGAGCTTTGACCTGTGGGTTTTACATACATGGCATTGATTCTATTCACACTGGAGATGAACATGGTTCCATTTGGCTTCTGGAACCATAAAGGATATTTAAAGGTCTGGGCTCTGTGTGTCCTTGTTTGGCGTGAACGTGGGCTAAAGCAAGTTCTTCTGCCCTCCTGCCAAAGAACTAGTTCCTTCAATCCTCCTGGGAAGGCACTGATCTGTCTTCCCTAAGAGCTACAAACAACAGCTGGGAATGAGGCTAAAACATTTAAGCAAAAGTCAGCATTTTTTAAAAAGAGTCACTTTAAGCAATGGGACAAAATGAAGAAAGCCTCTTGAGAGCCATTTCTAAAGTGTTTGTTCCTAAGAGTATCTTAAAAACACACTTTTCATAAAGACTTTCCTATCCACAGTTTGCTTTTTTTTAAATAAAAGCCCAGAGTTTTAGTCAGATCCAAGTGACTACAAACCTATTAGTGTAAATTTGAATGTATTTTGGACAACTCAGGCTCCTCTGTCCTGGATATGCCTGAACAGATGGATACACACACAGTAGCTACATGGAAAGGGTCTGTGTAAACTGTAGCTGAGGAGGGTTTCATGAGAACTTGTTTGGATACAACATGAACTTAGGTGAATAAATACAGGGTGCCCCAAAAGTCATAGTGCTGTTGACTGCACTATGATTTTTGAAACCCCTATTTAAGGATATTTCAGGAGGAAAAGAACACTGGCAGCTAGAAGAATAAGGAAGAACTTCACACAGGAGGTAAAGTAAGGTACATATGGAGAAGTCTATTCTAGGCTTGGGGGAAATAGTATGGGCAAACATTTATTAAACATCTAGCTATTCATTAATACCTGGCTGATGCAAGGGAATAAATATCTATAAAGCACCTACTATGTGCCAGGCACCTAAGGATAGGGATTTGGCCTGTGGTTTCATTGGTTTAAAGTTTACTTTTACTAAAGCTAGTCAGCACTTTCTCTGAAAACTTATATCCTTAGAGAACTGCCTAAGCTAAGAGCTTTTTACAAATATATCTCATTTGATTTTTATAACAGCACTGTAAGGTATGAGCTACTATTATGCCTATTTTACAATTAAAGGAATTGAGGAAGACAGAGTGACTGTAAGTGATTTTCCCACACTCACTCAAGTTAGTGTCTTTGGCCAGATTTGAAGTAGGTCTTCCTCACTCCAGGTCAGTACTCTAACCAGCTGTGTCACCAGCTACTTCTAATATGCAAGTCATTGTGGCCAACACTACAGAAAAAAAAATGAAAAGAAATCTAATCCTAATTCTGCTCTCAAGGAGCTTTCAATCCAATGCAGAGAGAGGAATGATAAACTCCAGAAAGATAAGAATGATACAAAATAGAATGTGATAAAAGAGTTCTCTGAACAAGCTAGCATCATTCCATCCATTTCCCATCAGCCTATGCCCTCTTCCCTTCATGTCTGGAATATGATCCCAACTCACTCGGCAATCTTTGCTTTCTTTAAGACTCAATTTAGGGGCTATCTCTTTTGTTGTTTGTTGTTTGGCTGTTTCAGTTGGATCCAACTCTTCATAACCCTATTTGGGCTTTCTTGACAAAGATATTGAGGTGGTTTGCTATTTCCTTCTCCAGCTCATGTTGCAGTTGAGGAAATTGAGGTAAACAGGATAAAGTGACTTGCCCAGGATCACACAACTAGTAAGTGCCTAAAAGGCCAGATTTGAACTCAGGAAGATGAGTCTTCCTGTTCCCAGACCCAACATTCTATCCACTAAGCCACCTGCCTGCCCCTCATATTTCCTCATTCTCCTAGATGTTAGTGTTTTCTCCTTCCTCAAATAGTCTTAAATAGGGTGTCCTAAAAGTCATAGTGCAGTTGACTGGATACAACATGAATACAGATGAGTAAATACAGGGTGTCCCAAAGTCATAGTGCAGTTGACTGCTCTGTGACTTTTGAAACACTCAATTTAAGGCTATTTGAGGAGGATGAGAACACTAACAGCTAGGAGGATGAGGAAAGACTTCCTCACTGGAGGTAAAGTAAGGTGCTAATGGAGAAGTCCATTCTAGGCTTGGGGGAAATAGCATGGCAAACATTTATTAAACACCTAGCTATGTGCAAGGGAATACATATCTATAAAGCTGTTGACTGCACTATGACTTTTGGGACACCCTGTATTTACTCATCTATTTTCATGTTGTATCCAACCCAGTAGAATGATACTTGAAGAACTGATTGCTTTTTCTCTTTGGTTCCCTAGCACCAACACAAAGCTTTATATAAAGTAGGAACTTAATAAGTGTTGAATAAAATTAAATGAGTTTTACCTACTCTAATAGAAAATATCACACTTCCAATCCATCTTTCATGCAGCTGCTGGGTTAATCTCCCTAATTCAACATTCTGATTATGTCAATTTTATTGTTCAGTGATTTTTCAGTCATGTTTGACTCCTCGTGATCCAATTTGGAGTTTTCTTGGCAAAGATACTAGAGTAGTTTGCCATTTTCTTTTCCAACTCATTTTATTTTACAGATAAGAAAACTGAGGCAGATAGAATTAAGTGACACAGCTAGTAGCTGAGGTCATACTGGAATTTGGAAAGATGAGTCATTCTGATTCCAGGCCTGCACTACCAAACTTTCCTACTATAAAAATAAAAACCTTCCATAGCTCCCCATTGCTTACTGAAAAAAAAGAGTACATTCCTGATCCTGGCATTCTAGACTCTCTACTCTCAGTTTTTACTTACCTTTTCAGTCTTACTTTACTAAATATTCTTTCCCCTATGCTATGGTTCAGCCATATTGACCTATTTAACATACCCTTTTCTTAAGATCATACATTTAGAACTAAAGAGGGACTTCAAAGGTCTCTTATCTAGTCCAATTTCTTTATTTTATAGGTGAAAAGAGGTCAGACACAGAGATTAGGTTATTTACCCAATGTCACAAAGGCAGAGTGTCAGAGTTGTAATTTGAATGTAGGTGATTTGATTTCAAAGCCAGTGTTCCTCACCCTATACAAAGCTGATGCCATTCCTCCAAGCCTGGAATGGACTTCTTTTCTCTATTTCCATCTGTTAAAATCCTTTCCTTCCTTCAAGTTAAAAAAAGTGACACCTGCTCCATGAAATGTGTTCTGATGCTCCCTCTAGCCATTGCCAAGGAATGTAATCTCCCTGTTCTCAGATTTCTCATTGCCCTTTGCTTTGACTTTTTCCATTTTCCATTTAATACAAGATCACAGATTTAGAATTGGAAAAAAACTTTTGAGGTCATCTTGTTCAATCCCGGCATTGTACAGATGGGGAAACTGAGGCTTGGAGGTGAGGTGATTTGTTCAAGGTTAAACAGGTCATAAATGTCAGAGTTGGAATTTGAACCCAGGTCCTTTGGCTTCAAATCTAGCACTCTTTCTACTCTGCCACACATTCATTACACTCTCCTTTACATCATGATTTATTTGTGTATATATTGCTCTTCCTGCTAGAACGTCACTGAGAAGAGAGTAGAAAAAAACATTTTTTTGTGGGGAGTGGGTGGGAAGAAATGGACAAAAGACCACTCATATTTTGTTGTGCTCTCCCAAAGTGCTAAGTTATTTAGTTCTAATCTAGAACATATGTGGCACTCTAGAAGTGCCCCAGGACCCAAGTCTCTTGTTTACCCCAAAACACTGTGATAGATTACATTTAATTTTTTAATGTTTTAAAATTTTAATTTATGGAATAAAACAAGCATTTCCATAACATTGTATAGTAAATAAAAGATGATTGCACATGAAATTGAAAATCTATTATGTACAACTTGCTATTCCTTTTAAATAAGTAATAGTTATCATGTAAATGTCTTTCCCCTCTTTTTTCTACCCCCCCCCCAGAAATAGCTACCATTAGACACAAATATATGAAAAATCATTTGATACATCATTCTTTTTATATTTATTTTATTTATATATTTTTATGTTTATCAATTTTTTTCTCTGGATACAGATAGTACCTTCCTTTATATGTCCTTTATAGTTATAATATTCTAATTAGATAATGCTCTAAGAATTCTTCTAATGCTTCATCCTGGCAGTGAGCTAACTCTGAATTTCTAAAGGTAAACTCTAAAATGTCATACCAAGCTGGAAAGGTTTTTAGGGCACAGCCATTGATAAACTCTATGTTTATGCCTGAACACCAGCCCAGCAGCTGAGTTCAAAAAGACTCCTCAATATAATGCCACTTGTGCTCTACATCAGAGATAAATAAATTAGTACTTTGGGACAATACAGCAAAGCCTGCATTCTTCTTTTCTTTCCTCTCTCTTCCTGAAAATTTTTCCCTTCTCTTTCTTATTCCTATCCTACTCTCAACAACCTTATGCTCTAGTAGGAAGACAGGCATGTAAACAAATAACCATTTTAATTTTGCATCAGTGCTGATTTAAGGCATCCTGATACTTCTAGAGTAACTGAGTTAACTGATTTTTCTTTTTTTCCCCATAATAATAGCTTTTTATTTTCAAAATACATGCTAAGATAGAAGTCAACATTCACCCCTTGCTAAAACCTTGTGTTCCAAATTTTCTCCCTCCTTTCCCCCATCCCTCCCCTGGACAGCAAGTATTCCAATATATGTTAAACTTATGCAATTCTTCTGTATATTTCCACATTTATCATGCTTCACAAGAAAGATCAGATCAAAAGAAAAAAATTGAGAAAGAAAAAAAGCAAGTAAACAACAACAAAAAGATAAAAATACTATGTTGTGATCCACATTCAGTCCCCATAGTCTTCTCTCTGGGTGCAGATGGCTTTCTCCATTACAAATCCATTGGAGCTGGCCTGAATCATTTTATTGTTGAAAAGAGCCACATCCATCAGAGTTGATCTTGTATTCTTGTAACTGTGTACAATGTTCTCCTAGTTCTACTCACTTCATTTAACATGAGTTCATGTAAGTCTTTTTAGGCTTTTCTGAAATCAGCTTCTTCATCATTTCTTATAGAACAATAATATTCCATTACATTCATATTCCATAACTTATTCAGCCATTCCCCAACTGATGGACAATTTCCACTCAATTTCCAGTCCCTTGCCACTACAAAAAGGGCTGTCACAAACAGGTGAGTTCTTTTCTCTTTTTTATGATCTCTTTGGGATACAGACCCAGTAATGCTATTGCTGGATCAAACAGTATGCACTGGTAATTGATGTTTCAAGGGAAAAATATATATTCATGTATACACATATGTATGTATGTATGTGTATATATGTTATATACATCAGACAAAAAGTAAACTTTGTGAATTGAAATGGATGATTGTTATAATTAATTAAACTAAGCTTTTCTAAAAAAAAAAACAAACAAACCCACAAATAGCCATTATATAAGGGATAGTGCTTGATTTGAAGGCAGGGAACCTGAGTTCAAATGCTGACTCAGATTTTTATTACCTATTTGACTTTGGACAAGTTATTTCCATTTCTAAATATATTATCCTCTCATAAATGAAAAGTGGAAAAATTTAAGGCAAATGACAATGAGATTCAGAGCTTGCTTTTTTGCCCCTTTCCCTCAACCCCTTAACTCATAAATAACATCTATAAAGAAGGAGAGGATTTGCAATGTGCTGCAGCAAATGGAGTGCTCAAACTAACAAAATCAGAGACCCTTGAAGGATCAAAGAATGTATTACATATATAATCTCAATTGAGTTTGTTCATAGGAAGGAGACAGGGAAGACATTGTTATTATCCCCATTTTACAGATGATGGCAGTGAGACTGAGTGATGGAGACATTTATCCATAAACATCGCATCATAAAGTGGCAGAGAAAAGTCTCTGGCTCAAGCCTTCTTAGTTCTACTTTGCTGTTTTTTTCCTGGCAATGGGCTGCAGACATCTAAAATTCCCTCCAGCTCTAAATCAATGATACTTGGTTTTCTTCAAGACAGATCAAATTTTACATTCTGCAAGAAGCTGTTTATAACTCTACCTATAGCTGTTAATACCACCTCCCCTTTCTCAAGTTTACCTTGAATCTACTTTGTATATATCTTATGTGGACATAATGCATGTTTTAAAATGCATAAAATAAAAATTTTTATAACAAACAAAATTAAGGTCAGGGATACTTTTGCCTTTTATCATATCCTCATCACTTAGCATAGTACCTACCACATAGTATGAGCTGAAAAAATATTGATTGACTTATTGATTGATATATGCTGATGATTTTCTCCAAGGTAAGATATACATGTGTGGATGTCTGTAAATTACATGCATGTACACATATATATCTTTTATCACATCCCCATCACTTAGCATATTACTTGGTACATAGTATAAGCTGAAAAAATATTTGTTGGTTGATTGATATTGCTGCTGATTTCCTCCAATGTAAGATATATATAAGATGTGTATATATATTTATACACATTATATACACATGCATGATATACATATATATATGTATGTGCTGCCTCTGCTAAATTTGAAGGTTGTGAACTTTTTAAATATTATGATAACTGCATTTTAATATAGTTTACTTAATATAGTTTATATAATTCTATATATTTTATATATTTAAAAATATGATTTTGAAAATAGGCTTCATCAGACTGTTGGAGGGGTCTATGACTCCAAAAATAATAAGAACCCCTGTACTAGGGCAGAATTTCCAGCTCTGCCAGCCTTTCCTTCCAATCATGCAGGTTTATATGACAGTGATTTCCATATCATGACACCCTCCAACTCCCCCAGATTATTTAAATCAAAATTATTCCAAGAAGAATAAATTTAGATAATCTCTATTTTTAAAGAAAAAAAGAACTAGGAATAATCTTTTTTTTGTGGGGAGGGGGCTGGTAACAATAATCATCTTGCCATTTATTGTGAGCATCATGTAATGAGTGAAACCTTAACCTCCCTAAGGTAATAATCCACCTTCTGCAGGTTATCACTGAACTATTTATAAAGTGGGATCAAAAATTCTATGAAACTACCCTCAAGAGGAGATCGAACAGCAAGAGACTATATGGAAACTAATCTTGTAATAAAAAAAAAACAAAACCATTAATCGAGGAATTCTGGTGCCTCCATATGCTTGAAAATCTCTCTCCCTGGATACATCAGGGGGCAGTTCAGCTCAGTTACTTCTCAATAGTTCTTCCTGGCATTAAAACATTCTTTGGGGAATATTAACTCCTAGGGCGACACATCTAAAACATCTTGGTGCTGCAGCCCTTCACAGAACTCCTCTCCATTGAACTGGGACTCTCAGCTGCAGCTGCCAAGTGTCACTTTTGCAATCCTGAGCCACTTATTGCACGGCCCCTGCTAGTGACAATAAAACTTGTCTTGAGGCTAGAAGGGACCTTTGAAAAATGTATAGGATAACAGCATAATTTGGGGAGGCTCATTGTGATTTAATTGGTGTATTGTTACTATTCGGCAAACCTATGGACTCCTGTTGTTTGGGCTCATCTTCCAGTGATGTGGCCTTTTGTTGAAAGGATCTTTGGACAGATCCAGTCTTTGGAGTCAGAAATCCTGGATTCACAACCTGTATATGTGAAAAACAGGAAGTGAGGTCTTCTTGCCTCCAAAGACTGACTCTCTCCACTATTTTTCAATCTAGGGCCATGTTATCCTGAATGCACCAAATTTCTCTTAAAATTTTTTTTAATAATAGCCTTTTCTTTTCCAAAAACATGCAAAAATAGCTTTCAACATTCATCCTTGCAAAACCTCATGTTCCAAATTTTTCTCCCTCCTTTCCCTCCACTCCTTTCCCCTAGACAGCAAGTAATCCAATATAGGTTAAACATGGAATGCAACATATTTCAAACGATCACAGATTTATAGCTGGAAGGAATCTCAGAGGCCCTTAAGTCCAATTTCTTCCCTATATAGGTGAGAAAAAAGAGGCAGAGAAAGTTTGTGACTTGCTCAGAATCTCATGGCTGATAAGGGAATATCACATCTTCCTCACCCATAGACTCCTAGTTCTCCAATGAAGGAAGGAAGGATGGTGCATTCTTTCACCTCCTCTTCTGGTACAAGTTTTGTTATTTTTTTAGAGTATCCACCTCCATCACTGTTATTTTCCCATGTTGCCAGTAGGTGGATCTAAAATTAGAAGGTTAGGGTCTTCTTTGGATCTTCCTCCGTAAAGCTGGGATTCTATATTTTTTTAGGCTGATCCTCATATCACACTCCCCTCTCCCATCCCCTTCTTAGCACCCACCAAAATATGGGAGGAATAAAGATTCCAATTTTTCACATTGGTCAAAGCTTGTTCCAGGCAAACTAGCAGATCAAAGGGTCAAGAACTGAATATTTCTAGTCATCCACATCCCTCCATCATTAAGATCCTATTTAAGTGGCATGGATCAAGATGTACCTTTAAGAGAAAAATCCATTAGACAACAAATCTATTTAGACTAACAGCCTGAATTTGGTAACTGAGGTCATCAGATTCCCTAGAAAGGCAATGAAGGGAAGATGAATTCCCCAAGAAACAGAGCATTCACTGATCCTTCCTGAGGGACTCAGGCTGAGTCCAATCAAGTTTCAGAAGATGAGATCAGCTGGGCTATTGGATCCTAGGTATTTTTTTTCTTTTTTAAGTTCATGCTGGCTCAGACCTATTAAGCAGGTATAAAAGTGACTGGCCAGCTGCTATTAGACAGGCACTGTCTTCCAGTTTGGTCTCTGGTAGGTACCCAAGGCAAGGTTGGTGGGATGGGTGAGGTGGGGAGAGGGTGAATGGAAGAGAGACACTTTAGCATCAACTGTCTTAAAGTGAGATGGGATGCCACCTGAGGGAAGTCTATATAAGAAGGATGGAGGATACAGAGCAGAACTATGAAGCTGTGAGCTAATTCCAGGAGGAAGGCAGGGGATAGAAAAGATGAGCCTAGAATGAATGGAGGATGAGACCTAAGTTATGTAAGGTGTCCCCGAGTGCCCATTATCTGTGGGACCATGACACAGGATGCAGGGGCTTTTCAAGCTATCAGGGAAAGAAAGACACAACTGGTGAGCTAGCAGTGAAAGTCTAGCATGATTCATGACAGGAATGAGTAAATGAAGTAAAAACATTTATTAAGTGTTTACTCTTTACAAAGTGCTAAACACTGAGAATACAAAAAGGAAATCTAAAATACAGAAAAGATTTGGGCTCTAGGATGGCCAAAGAGGAATTCTATTACTCTCCCTTCATGTAGACATGAAAGGGACATATACTCTCATTTTACAAATGAAAACACTGAGGTTCAGAGAGATTGAGTGAGTTGCCCAAGTTCACACAGGTAGTAGAAGGCAGAGGCAGTATTGGAACTCAGGCCACTGTGCCCTAGAATCAAGGTTCTTTTCAAGGAAAGTCAAGTAACACTTTCACCAAGGTCTTTTGAATCAGAGCCAGTCTTGAAAAGTACAGACATTCTAATTAGGATGAATGGGGGGGAGATTTTTTGTGTTTGTATGCATTAGAGTAATTAAAAACCAACTCATCCTAGTCTTGTGCAATCATTTTGCTTTAATTATAGCCCTGATGACTTTTAATAGGGTTTACAGATGCCTCTTCGTGTGGGCTTGGATCTTATGTCCTTCATGATGTTATCTGCTATGACGCTAAACTCTGGAAGACCAGATTGCAAATTGGTTAATGCAGTTAAGATGTTTAGGGCAGTGAGGCCGGTCCTTAGTGAAGCAATAAAAAGAAGTATAGGATAAATTGCTGTCCTGAGTCCAACTAGATGTGCTCTTGAAAGAGGCATGAGGAGTATGGGGCCAGATTCAAGCAGATAGCTGTGAATACTTTATGCCAGAGAATTATAAAAGCAGCATAAACAGAAAGAGAGAGGAAAGGAAGAAGGGAGGAAAGGGGAAGAGACAGACATACAGACAGACAGACAGACAGAGAAAAGAGCAAGAAAATACAGAGAGACAGATAGGGGAGAGAAAGACAGGGGCAGACATTGAGACAGAGAGAGATGGAGGGAGAGAGAGAGAGACAGAGAGAAGAGAGAGATGTGGGGGAGAGGAGAGAGAAAAACAGATAAAGAGAGAGAAAGAGAGACAGAGAAATAAGGGAAGGAGGAACAGATGAAGGGAGAGGGAAGGAAGAGAGAAAGAGAGAGACAGACACACAGAGAGAGATTGACACAGAGAGACCGAGAGAGAAAAGGAGAGAGAGAGGGAGGGAAGGAAAGAGAGATGGGGAGGGGAAGGGATAGGCAATGCAGAGAGAGACATAGAGGAGGGATAGACAGACAGACAAAGAGATAGTTTGAGAGAGAAAGCAAGAGATGGGGGAAAGAGGGAGAGAGAAAGAACCTGTCAGATCAGCTGAGAAACCAAATCTATGAGCTAGAAGAGACCTTAGACATTGCTTACGGTGGCTCCCTCTTTTTACAGAGGAAACTGAGGTCCAGAGAGGGGAAGAGACTATTATTTCAAATTATTGACAGACACAGTACTAAAACCCAGGTTTCCTATCTGCCCACTCAGTCCTGTGTTCCCATTAGTCTGACTCGTAATTTCAGGTCTCAGGAGTTTACAGAAGTAACTCTATTGTATCTTAGAGCCAGAAGGAACCTCAGAGAATATCTAGTCTAGTTCCCTGTTTTTGAAGAGTAATATCTAGGTTGGGGGTTCTTAGTCTGAAGTCCATGGATAATTGGATAGTTTTCATTTCAACTATGGTCTTCCTTACTCTAGGACTGGTGTTCTATCCACTGAGCCAATTAACTGCCCTTTTCAGTTTTTTAATCTATGATGCTATAACCTTCCTTAACCCATCTCAGGTTTTTCATCTGCAAATGGATATAGTGATATTTATTTGTAACAGTGTTAATATGAGGATCCAATGAAATTTATGTCTATAAGATGTTTTATAACCACAAATCATTATAGAAGTATGAATTATTATTGATACATGGAATAGCAGAAATTATTTTTGTAACCATGTCAATTATAATGGGATTAGATATGCTGTTGAATCAGAACAAGATATAAGTAGAGTCTGTCCATTTATATAGCAAAGATAGTGCCTATGGCTACCCCCTGGAAGTTCTGGCCATACGTGGGGAAGAAATAAAGGGGAGATGGGAAAGGGGGGAAGCAGGAAAAGTGAGAGAGGAAGAAAAAGAAGGAAGAGAGGAAGAGAGATGTATATGGTGGAAATAACAAGATACTACAGAAGGGGGTGGCTAGGTGGTAAAATGAATGGAACACTGATCCTGGAATCAGGAGAATCTGAGTTCAAATGCAGCCTCAGATACTTAGTAGTTGAATGAACCTGTGCAAGTCACTCAATCCCAATTGCCTCAAAAAAAAAAAAAAAAAAAAGATAACATAGACAATTGCTTTACGTATCTATATGAGAATAAGGGAGAGCTGGGTTCAAATCCTATCTCTATCTCAGCTTCCAGTGTCATCTTAGACAAATCACTTTGCCCATTTAAGGTCTTATTTTCTTCCTCTGTAAAATAAAGGGATTAGACTAGATGATTTCTGGAGTCCCTTACAGCTCCCACATTTTGTGAAACTTTATATGTCCCTTGCCATAACTCCATTCCATTTGGAAAGACTTGGCTTCTTCTCAGACCAAAGGGCCAGAGAGATTATAACATGCCTCAGAAAATCAAGGAGATCACAAGGGCAAAGCAGGGAAATGGAGATTCCCCTTGGGGAGTTAAAGTCAGAAGACCCTCTATCTATAGCTGTCTATTTAGAGGATGAAGCAAGATCTTGGTTTCAAGTAAACTCCTTCTGGCAAAGTGAGTCAGTCTTTGGAGAAGAATGTTTTTCACTTTCTATTCTAATTGTAATAATAGCTCACTTTTCTATAGATATTTTGCATGCATGTAAAACCTTTTTTTTTTTTACAACAGCTTTGTGAGGTAGGTAGAATTATTCCCATCCCTATTATAGCCATAGAAAAGATGGCATCTTTAGCTGGTGGAGAAAGGTCTAGCTTTGGAATCACAAAGCCCTGAGTTCAAGTTCAGCTTCTGATACTGGTTATATGGTTACAGGCAAATAGTTTTAATCTCTGCAGGGCAACTCTCTAAAATCATAGAACTAAAAGGGACATCGTTCCTTGCAAGACCATCTCAATTAACCCATATACCAAAAGAGTGCCCACTATAAGATACCTTAAATTTGTCATCATTCAATCTTTGTCTAGAGAGAGAACCAAGTGCTAACTATTGTTATTGCTTTTATTATTATATCCTATTGCCTCCTTTGGCCCCTGAATTCTCACATCATTCATTCATTCTGAATTCTATAATTTCCAGTTCCCCCATTTCCCCTTCCTCTTAGACTTTCTTCCTCTTTGCAAGCAAGGTATAAAGACAATTATGTATATACATATGTATATACATATATATATAAATTCAATTTTATCCAAATTAATCAAATCCCAGGGTATATAGAGCAGGGCTTCTTAAACTTTTTCTACTGATGACCCCTTTTTGCCTGAAAAATTTTTGTGTGACCTTGGGTATATAGTTATATAAAATAGATATATAAATCAAACATTTACTGTTAACAAATAATAATTTCATGACTCCACACTCAGTTACAAGTTCCCGTTTGGGATCATGACCCACAGTTTAGGAATCTGGGATATACAGTGCTATGTCAGGCACTGACATAGGGGTAACAATCAATCAACTGATCATGAAATATTTATTAAGCACCTAGTATGTTCCAGGCAATGTACTAAGCTCTGGCAATACAGAAAAGAGGCAAAAGACTTTTCCTGCCCTTAGCTTACAATCTTTTTTTTTTTTTTTTTTTTTTTGCTTTTTGCTGAGGCAATTGGGGTTAAGTGACTTGCCCAGGGTCACACAGCTGTTACGTGTCTGAGATCAGATTTGAACTCAGGTCCTCCTGACTTCAGGGCTGGTGCTCTAGCCACTGCGCCACCTAGCTGCCCCCCTTAGCTTACAATCTAACGGGGAAGAAAAATGCAAACAATTATAGGTAAAGCAAGCTATAAACAGCATAAATAGGAAATCATTAATAGAGAGAAGGTACTAGAATTAAGATGAATGAGAAAGGCTTCTGGTAAAAAATGGAATTTCTGTTGGGACTTAAAGGAAACTTGAGAGGTTCCTCTCAAAGTGGTGTGGTAGGTGAATGGAGGAAGGAGAGCATTCCAAGCATGGAGAAGAGTCAGGGAAAATTTCTGGAACCTAGAGATAGGCAACAAATCATGTTTCTCTAGGAGTTTGTTGTTTTATGAAATCCTCCTGTGTTCCATTTTTCTTGTCTCCTGCAGTTCCAAGGGAAGTCCCAGCCTCCTGCTCTTCATCCCTTTGGGTTCCTTCCTAAATTAAATCAAGATGCCCGGGGGGTACAAAGGTGAATGTGGGGATGATGTGGACCCCATGCCTTTTCTGGCACCTCCTGAGAAGGAGAGGATTGAAGCTATGAACAAGCCTTATGATATCAAGAGGTCATGCTGGGTGAAGGATGAAAAGGAGGGCTTTATTGCCGGCGAGATCCAGTCTGAGCAGGGTGACCAAGTCACCGTCAAGACTATCACTAACCAGGTAAGCAGGGTGAACCCTTTTTCCAGGAGCTATCTTCATGGAATGACAAGCAAAGAATAACAAATTTAGGGAAAAAATCTCATTATTTCAATATAATTGATCTCCTTTGTGATCCTATGTACTTTATTTTTTTGCATTTAATAATATCCTTCTGAGAAGGTACCTATAGGCTTCATCTTGGGAAGTCACAACTTTAATGAGTTGTGGAAAGAGAGCTGGATTTATAGCTAGAGCAGTTGGGTTAATCCCAGCCTTATTCCTTATTGCCTGTGTGATTTGGGGAAAATTTTTTGGTTTTCAGTTTCCTAATGTATAAAATTTTAAAGACTCTCCCCACCCTCAATTTTTTGAGGCAATTAGGGTTATGTGATTTGTCCCACCTCTGAGCCCAGATGAAGGATGCTTTCCACTGTATCATACTTGTGCTGACTCAAAGTCCAGTCCAAGAATGCCATACCTATTCCAATTCCCATACATTACCGTTGAGGAAACTAAGGCCCTCCAAGCTTAAACAAATTGCCTAGCATTGTAGGACAACTATGTGGTAAACAGCAGCTGGTTGATACAGTAGATAGGGCACCATGTCTGGAGTCAGGAAGACCTAGTTCAAATTTGGCCTCAGATATATTTTTTAAATAATTTTTTTATTTTAAAGCTTTTTTATGCAAAACATATGTATGGGTAATTTTTCAACATTGACCCTTATAAAGCTTTACGTTACAGATTCCCCCCCCCCAGTCTCCACCTCTCCCCTAGATGGCAGGAAGTCCACTACAAGTTAATTATGTTAAAATACTTGACAAATCAAATATATGTATATATATTTCCACACTTATCTTGCTGTGCAAGAAAAATCGCATCTACAAGAAAGAAAAAATCTGAGAAAGGAAACACAATATAAGTAAACATCAATAGAGAGCATGAAAATGTTATGTTGTGGTCCACATTTCACATCCCTCTCTCTGGGTGTATATGGCTTTCTTCACTGAACAATTGGAACTGGTTTGAAACATTTCATTGTTGAAGAGAGCCATGTCCATCAGAATTGATAATCATATAGTATTGTTGTTGCCGTGTATAATGATCTCCTGGTTCTGCTCATTTCACTCAGTATCAGTTCACGCAAGTCTTTCCAGGCCTCTCTGAAATCATCCTGCTGGTCATTTCTTATAGAACAATAATATTCCATAACATTCATATACCATAATTTATTCAGCCATTCTCCAATTGATGGGCAGTTTCCAGTTTCTAGCCACAACAGAAAGGGCTGCCACAAACATTCTTGCACATGTGGGTCCCATTCTTTCCTTTAAGATCTCTATGGGATATAAGTCCAATAGAAACACTGCTGGGTCAAATGGGATGCACAGTTTGATAACTTTTTGAGCATAGTTCCAAATTGCTCTTCAGAATGGTTAGATCCATTCACAGTTCCACCAACAATGTATTAGTGTCCCAGTTTTCCCAAATCCCCTCCAACATTCTTCATTATCTTTTCCTATCATTTTAGCCAATCTGACAGGTGTGCAGTGGTACCTTAGAGTTGTCTTAATTTGCATTTCTCTGATCAATAGAGATTTGGAGCACCTTTTCATATGACTAGAAATAGTTTTAATTTCATCATCTGAAAATTGTTCATATCCTTTGACCATTTATTCATTGAAGAGTGGCTTGAATTCTTATAAATATGAGACAGTTGTCTATATATTTTAGAAATGAGGCCTTTATCAGAACCCTTAAATGTAAAGATGATTTCCCAATTTGTTGCTTCCCTCCTAATCTTATCTGCATTAGTTTTGTTTGTACAAAAACTTTTTAAGTTGATATAGTCAAAATTATCTATCTGGTGTTCAATTAAGAGTTCCAGTTCTTCTTTGGACACAAATTTATTCCTTCTCCACAGGTCAGAGAGGTAAGCTATCCTATGCTCCTCTAATTTGCTTATAATGTCACTCTTTATATCTAAATCATGAACCCATTTAGATCTTATCTTGGTATGTAGTGTTAGGTGTGGGTCAAACCCTAATTTCTTCCACACTAGTTTCCAATTTTCCCAGCAGTTTTTGTTGAATAGTGAGTACTTATCTCCAAAGCTGGGGTCTTTGGGTTTATCAAACACTAAATTGCTATAGTTATTGCCTAGTTTGTCCTGTGATCCTAGCCTATGCCACTGATTGACTACTCTATTTCTCAGCCAGTACCAAATCATTTTGATGACCGCTGCTTTATAATATGGTTTTAGATCTGGTACAGCAAGGCCACCTTCATCAGCCTTTTTTTTTGTCATTAATTCCCTTAAAATTCTTGACCTTTTGTTCTTCCAAATGAACTTTGCTACTATTTTTTTCTAGATCTGTAAAATAATTTCTTGGGAGTTTGATTGGTATGGCATTAAATAAATAAATTAGTTTGGGTAGTATTGTCATTTTTATTATATTTGCTCGGCCTACCTGTGAGCACTTGATGTTTTTCCAATTGACTAGGTCTGACTTTATTTGTGTGGAAAGTGTTTTGTAGTTTAGTTTGTATAGTTCCTGACTTTTCCTTGGCAGATAGATTCCCAAATATTTTATACTATCATCCATTATTTTGAATGGAATTTCTTTCTGTATCTCTTGCTGCTGAACTTTGTTGGTAATATATGAAAATGCTGATGATTTACGTAGATTTATTTTGAATCCTACAACTTTGCTAAAGTTGTGAATTGTTTCTAGTAATTTTTTAGTTGAGTCTCTAGGGTTCTCTAAGTATACCATCATATCATCAGCAAAGAGTAATAATTTGGTTTCTTCATTACCTACTCTAATTCCTTTTATCTCTTTTTCTTCTCTTATTGCCAAAGCTAACATTTCTAATACAATATTAAATAGTAATGGTGACATTGGGCAGCCTTGTTTCACTCCTGATCTTATTGGGAATGGTTCTAGTCCCCATTACATATGATGCTTGCTGATGGTTTTAAATAGATGCTACTGATCATTTGAAGGAAAAGCCCATTTATTCCTATACTCTCTAGTGTTTTTGATAGGAATGGGTTTTGGATTTTATCAAATGCTTTTTCTGCATCTATTGAGACAATAATATGATTTTTATTAGTTTGGTTATTAATATAATTGATTATGCTCATAGTTTTCCTAATATTGAACCAGTCCTGCATTCCTGGTGTAAATCCTACTTGGTCATAGTGTATTATCCTGGGGGTGACTTTCTGTAATCTCATTGCTAATATCTTATTTAAAATTTTTGCATCAATATTCATTAGGGAAATTGGTCTATAGTTTTCTTTCTTGGTTTTCACTCTACCTGGTTTAGCTATCAGCAGTATATCTGTATCATAGAAGGAATTTGGTAGTACACCTTCTTTCCCTATTTTTTCAAATAGTTTATATAGTATTGGAATTAATTGTTCTTTGAATGTTTGGTAGAATTCACATGTAAATCCATCTGACCCTGGAGATTTTTTCTTAGGGAGTTGATTAATAGGTTGTTCTAATTTTTTTTTCTAAAATGGGGCTATTTAAATAATTTATTTCCTTTTCTGTTAACCTGAGCAATATATATATATATATTTAGCTATTCCTCCATTTCATTTAGATTATCAAATTTATTGGCATAAAGTTAGGCAAAGTAACTCCTAATTATTACTCTAATTTGCTCTTCATTGGAGGAAAGTTCTCCCTTATCATTTTTGAGACTAACAATTTGATTTTCCTCTTTCCTTTTTCTAATCAAATTAACTAAAGGCTTATCTATCTTGTTAGTTTTTTCATAAAACCAATTCTTAGCTGTATTTATTAATTCAATAGTTTTCTTATTTTCACTTTTATTAATCTCCCCTTTTATTTTCAGAATTTCCAAATTGGTATTTAATTGAAGGTTTTTAATTTGTTCTTTTTCTAGCTTTTTAAATTGTAAGCCCAATTCATTGATCTTCTCTTTCTCTATTTTATACAAGTAAGCATCTAGAGACATGAAATTACCCCTTAAAACCGCTTTGGCCGTATCCCACAAATTTTGGTTTGTTGTCTCATTATTGTCATTCTCCTGGATGAAATTATTGATTGTATCTATGATTTGCTCTTTCACCCATTCATTCTTTAAAATTAGATTATTTAATTTCCAATTAAGTTTTGGTCTATTTTTTCCTGGCCTTATATTACATGTGATTTTTATTGCATCATGATCTGAAAAGGATGCATTTACTATTTCTGCCTTTCTGCATTTGATTTTGAGGTTTTTATGCCCTAACACATGGTCAATTTTTGTATAAGTTCCATGGACCCTGAGAAAAAAGTAAACTCCCTTCTATCTTCATTCAATTTCCTCCCAAGATCTATCATACCTAACTTTTCTAACATTTTGTTTATCTCCCTAACTTCTTTCTTATTTATTTTGTGGTTTGATTTATCTAATTCTGAGAGAGCAAGGTTGAGATATCCCACTAGTATAGTTTTGCTGTCTATTTCTTCTTGCATCTCTGTGAATTTCTTCTCTAGGAATTTGGATGCTATATCACTTGGTACATATATGTTTAGTATTGATACTGTTTCATTATCTATATGTTTTCATATATCATTATAGTTTCCTTTCTTATCTCTTTTAATTAGATCTATCTTTGCTTTTACTTGATCTGAGATAAAGATTGCTACCCCTGATTTTTTTTTGTTCACCTGAAGCATAATAGATTCTGCTCCAGCCCTTTACCTTCACTCTGTATGTATCTCTATGTTTTAGATGTGTTTCTTGTAAACAACATATTGTAGGATTCTGGCTTTTAAACCAGTATGCTATCCATTTCCATTTTATGGGAGAGTTCATCCCATTCACATTCATAGTTAAAATAACCAAATCTGTATTTCCTGCCATCTTATTTACCCAAAGTTATGTTTTTCTCTTTCCTTTCCCCTTTCTCCCTTCCCTCCTCTCCAGTATTTTGTTTTTGATGACCACCTCCCTCTAACAGTCGTCCTCTCTTTAGAGCCCCTCTCTCTTTTTTACACCTTTTCCCTAATTCTTCTATTTTCCCTTCTATTAGTCTATCCCTTTCTTTTCCTCCTTTCCCTCCTACTTCCCTATAAGGAGGGACAAGTTTTTCTGTGAAACCAAATGTGTCCGATATACTCTTTTAGAGACCAATCTGATGATGGCCTCAGATATTTATAAACTATGTGATCCTGGGCAAGTCACTTAACCCTGTTTGCCTTCATCTCCCCCACTCTTCCAAAAAAAAAAAAAGAACATTGAATTTGATGTTAAACAATCAGGACTTGAGTTCCAGTTCTGTTTCCATAATCATAAGTTCTATCTGAACCTTCATTTTTTTGTAAATCAACAAACTAGCAATAACTAAAATTTATTAGTGCCTAAAAATACTAATAATACCAACACAGACTTAAAACTGGAAAGTACTTCAAAGATCACCTAATTCAATGGTCTCATTTTATAGATAAGAAAACTGAGGCTAAGCAAAGTTAAGTAATTTGTCCAAGGACAGCCAGAGAGTAAATGGTAAAGCAGGGCTTTAAATTTAGGTCCTTGAGAGGTGGCATGATGTAGTGGATAGATGGCAAACTTCGAAGTTAGAAAGCCTTGGGTTCAAATCCAGCTTGTAATACACCCTGGCTTGTATGAACTCAGTAAGTCAGAAAGCTTTTTCTGAGCCTCAGTTTGGCCATCCAGAAAATGGGAACAATAACACTCATACTACCTTCCTTATTTGGGCTGTTGTGAAGAAAGTGCTATGTAAATCTTAAAAGTGACTACTATTGTCAGCATCATCTTAGTCAACAAGCATTTATTAAGCACCTACTGTGTGTCATATACTTTGTGTGTTAAGTGCTGGAGATACAAAGAAAGGTAAAAGACAGTTCCCACTCTCAAGGAGCTAGAAGTCTCATGAGAGTGGGCAGAACAACCTGCAAATGACTGTACAAACAAGAAATAGGATAAACTGAAGATGATAATAAACAGGTGGGAGGCAGCAGTATTAAGGGGAATTGAGAAGACCTTATGGAAGGTTGGATTTTAACTGAGACTTGAAGGAAACACCAGGGAAGTCAGAAGGTAGAGATGAAGGGGTAGAGAATTCCAGGCATGAAGGAAAATCTGAGATTGGAAGATGGAGAGGAACAACAAGGAGGCCAAGAGTATGTGGGATAAGTAAGGATAAGAAGGGAAAGGTAGGAAGGAGCCAGATTCTGGAAGACTTTATGAGCTAATCAGATGATTTATATTTGATCCTGGAGTTGATAGAGTTACTAGATGTTATTGAAGGTGTATATGCATGCATGTGTTCGTGTGTGTGTGTGTGTGTGTGTGTGAGAGAGAGAGAGAGAGAGAGAGAGAGAGAGAGAGAGAGAGAGAGAG